>OZ021732.1:5304933-5405069 GCA_963978545.1 Linyphia triangularis
TCGCAAGCCTATATTATCAATGAAATTAAAAAAGTCACACAAGTACATAAAAACTTAAATGCAAACATTCAAACAAAGGTGCCCACGAGAAGAATTTATAAAATTAAAAAAAAAGTATTAATTTTATTCTCCCCGTTAAGTTCAAAACCAAATTTGATGAATCAAAGTAAATTTAAACTAATTTGAAAGGTTCACTGGCAGGAGACATAATAAACGTTCTAAAAAATGCGTCAAACCGATGTCCCGGTTAATCTAAATAACAGTTTCAGATTTCTAATATTTTTAATTATTAAAATACTTTCATCCGTATATTACCCAATCATATGTCACTTAATAGTCATCTAAATTGTGTATGGAAGTAATAAATTACAATGGAAGTAATACATAGTATTAAAAATAAAAATTAAAAAAACACTTTAAAATCACGCGTAATCATGATTTGGAGATATCACGCCAAATATCAGGAATTCACCTACAAGAATTATCGCAACCCTAAACGTATTCGGTATAATCTCCGATGACCTGAGAGCCCTGTCAACGAATCAGATTCTCTCCCCTGATTGATGCCTTCACAAACTGAAAACTATTGAGAACATGGTTTCGTTAAGTATGACCGAATCTCATATAGAGGGCAGCACAAACGAAATTTCCTATAATGGATTTTTTATCACTTTTTTGTGTAACTTATTAGGAAACAGTTATAAAAGTGTTTTTTTAATGAAATACTGCCCAGATTAATTAAGAATATTGTTATTAAATTGAAAAAACCCTACAAATTTTTTTTTCTTTTAATTTTGTTTGCGTGAATTGTTAATTTTTTACATGAGATTTATGCACTCATCGCCGAATCCAACGATGACCGGGCCCTCGCCACTGATAAATTGTGATTTGCTTGGAACTGTATCTTTTACCCGGAAGGATCCATTCTGTTAATTGAGGTCAGGATAAGTTGTCCAGGACGATAAAAGCGGTCGTTAAGTGAAACATGTTAACACTTAATCATTTAGTTTGTTTAACTTCTTTGCAAAATATATAAACCGCAACCATTTACAAAAGGTTCTCTTTCTGTATTATAGGAAGGAAAAGAAACTGAGGTTGGAGAAGGAGGAGGAACTGAAATTTCTGGCGGAACAGCTAAGGGTTGCGAGGGAGGAAGAAATGAGGCGTGCCCTTGAGGAAGATATGAGGATTATGAGGGAAGCTGCCCTCGCGCCCTTGCCACAGTCAGTATATTATATTGGGGTCACATTCACGCTAAAATTTCTTATTTTTTTTCTCGTTTCTTCCCTAAAATTGAACTTAAATTTTTCGCTAATTGAAAAAAAAAATATCATATCGCGAGTAAGGTTTTTTTAAACTTTAAATATATCTTTAAACACATTATTTTATGCTGTTTTAAATGTTAAATGCTACTGCGAACTATCGAAAGGGAAGCAAATTAAAAATTGTTTTTAAACAAGTGCGCTTCCATCTACGAGCATAGCAAGTAACACTACTGAGACTTTAATTTTTATTTAAAAAAATAATAATAATAATAATAATAATTTTTTAAATCATGTTTCCTCTTTAAAAATGTCCTTTGTTAAAAGTTTATTGTTTTAAACTTTAAATGAAATATTTTCTTATTTTTATAATATAATATCTGCTTCATCTTTTTATTCTGTTAATTATGGGTCTGTTGTCTAAGACGCTAAATTTAGCTATTAATAATGCTGTTTCACTTTTGAAAAATGTCACCGCACTCTACTGTACCGAATACCAGTAAACATGCAAACACTTCAAATCTTGTTACAAATAACTTCTTTGCTTGATTGTTAGTCAATCTCGCATCTAAAAACTTGAGAGCTAAGTGTTACTTACACATTTTGAGCAATTACTCTGATGCCAACTCAAACCGGTCACAGATATAGTCTTAAACATTTAAGAGGAAATCCCAGTAAAGGATCATTCCCTATACTCGCCATAATACAATCTTCTTGCCCAGTTCATTTAGAAACTACTTTCTATACCCACCTTGACATTGGGCGTATGGGTACAAAAATGATCACTTAACCCACTGACGGTCAAGGGAATGGGCAAAATTCCCCACTTGTTTTCTCTGCAATAATTTTTCAATTATATTTCTAATTCAAATACATATTTTTTTTAATTATTTTTTATTTGTCTTGTTTTAAATAGGTTATAGACTATCATCCTAATGAAAATATCTGAAAAATATTTTACTTTAAATTTTATTTATACATTTAAAAATGTTATGTATTGCTGGAAAAACTGGGTATCCTAAGGCGTATATATACGTGCATGAAGCGTATATATACGTGCAATGGGTTAATGAAATGACATCCAATTGTTTTTATTTAATGTCTATTATTATAAATATAAATGACAATTAAAATAGCAAAAGACTAATGTAAATGTCGCCACTGCATAGGCATTAATGTATGCACAGTGTCCACAGAACCTGGAAATGTCCCGAGAGCTTTCTGATTGTGTAAAAAAAAAAAAAAAAAAAAAAAAAATTAGGGAAATGTCAGGGAATTTTTAAATTTCATGAAAATCTATCGCTGTCTACCGACCCAGAGGCATCAGGCATACAGAATTCCAAGGCAAAATGAATGTAGTTATCTTCAACAGGTGGCGGCATGCTCTAAATTTCCGATGTCAACAGTAATTAAAGCCAATCTCTAACGATTTAAACACTTTTATTATAATTATTTTTTTGTTTAAAAATTATGTTTTAATCTTTTACTCACTTGTGATATTCCTTCTTTAATGTAGACTCGACCTGGACGAGCTGGATGCACCAGAAGTTGTGTAAGTAAAAAATTGTCTTTAATTTAAGTTTTTATATTATTTGTCACATACCTGGCCAATTTTTCAAAAGTGGATAGTTGGGTATTAGGGAAAGATAAAAAAATATCCAAATAATGTTCCTTATGACTTGCAAATGGACAGGAAATATTACAGAGTGGCTGAAAAGTAACCTGGAAATAAGTGAAATGTGAGGGAGCTTTCAGATTGTGGAAGAATGTCAGGGAATTTTAAAATTTCATGAAAATCAGGGAAATTTTCTATTGTTTGTCTTGGACGTTTTCCCACTCATCCTGCTATATTTGTTTGCAGGGATGACAGTTTTCCTCCTTTTGGAAAATTTCCTCCTTTTTGGTTTTTTATGTAACATTTTCCTCCTCTTTTTCCCTATTTTGAGGATCCACATTTTTCTGATCTGAACCAGTTTTTCCTGCAAAAAGTATACTTTTCCTCATGTCTAAACAAAAGATTTTCTCTCTTAGCTCCCCTTTCCTCACAAATAACTTCACTAGCTCCTAATATTTGAAATGTAATTATTATATAGTATGAGATATTTCATTGTATCTTTAAAATTGTTGAATCATCCTTCCTGCATACTTTTTATGTTGAATTTTTGTGTATTCTTTCTGCGAACTTTTTTAATGAATTTTTGGATTTCCTCCTTTTTGTTCTCTGATCACTCTCCATCCCTGTTGTTGTACCAATGGAGCGACCACCATTGTTGCATTTTAACATGTTTATATGGTTTGGGTCCCTTTATCTGGCCTTTGTTAAATATTCTTTGAAAATAAACACGCTATTTATTAAAGTTTTTTTTCCTTCATTATAGGGACCAGCAGCAGGAAGAAGAGGAGGAGGGGGCACAGATGAATGAATTGGTTGTAGCGGACCAACAAGAAGCTGCACCAGTTGAGGAGTAAGTAAATTCTTTGCAAACGTGTAGCTAATGCCTGATCAATAACACAGGTCTGCAATCAAAAAACTGCATAGGATTTATTTTAACTGTTTCTTATAGATTCCATTCTAAAAAAATTTCATCACATCAGGTTTTCTTGAAAAACGCGATTTTGTGATTTTTTTAGAGTGAATTTAAAGCGAGCTTGGTGTTAAAGGATTGGGCCTTTTGAAAAATGCTGCCAAATTGCTGGGGTCAAGACTAAAAATATAAAAATCTAGTGTCACACAAAACCTCATTTCAAGAGACGCTACCAAGGAAGATGGATTGTCAATATGCTAGCTACAGGGCTGCCACAGGCGACTAGAAAGGCTATACTAAAGCTATTATTTTAGTGGCCAGGCGACTATGGCTACTATTTCAATGAAAAAAGGGCCCAGAAAGAACGACTATTTTAAGCAAAAGCTTCAACTATTTTTGGGTTAAGGTGACTATTTTTTAAGAAAGTACAGTCCATTAGTAGGACAAACTAAAAAAAAATCACCTATTGAGTACTAATGTTGTTTTGTCAAAATGATATTTTTAAGCAGGTTGGAAGAGCAAACGTTGCCGAAATAGGGGTTAATTGTAGTTTATATTCATGGATCGAGTTGTCACTTTTATAGTCCAATGATGATATCGCCATGGTAACCGTGCATGGGCGGTTGTTATTTTCGATGTCAAACGTGGTTGTTTTCGCCTACCTATTTGGTTCCTATGTTTTATCTTTTGTCGTGCAAGGCTCAACAATATACACTATATATTCTCAAATATTTGCCTTTACTTACTTTAGTTGAGTTTTAATTTATTTTGTTTTAGATAGGTTACAGACTATCATCCTAATAAGATATATCTAAAATATATCTTATTTTAAATTTTATTTATAAACTTAAAAATGTTGTGTATTACTAAAAAAAACAAGGGATCCAAAGACGTATATATACGTGCATGACCGTCAATGGGTTTAATTCTTGCTTCTCCTTAAAATTCCCCGATTTTCATCCAGAACCCATGAAAAAGCTTCAATATTCCTTCAGATTAAAAAAAAAAAATTAACATTCTGTTTATCAAAGAACAATTAGAAGACCATAACTACTTACATTGAAAATTTCAGAGATCTACGCCTTTTGGAAGTCACTTTGTAAGAAACCAGAAGGATAAAGCCACAGATATTCTTTATTTTATATATGTTACAGCTAATATCATATCATATACATAACTTGCGACATTTTACTTATTTTATAACTAACAAAGTTAAGTATATATTATCATATCGGATGCCATTTTCTAATAACTGTAATAGTTATTTACCTAGACATTCTTTATTTTGCAATTAGATTTATTTTAATTTTTGCAACTATCAATTGTTTATGGAAACCAAGTTTACTCAAGGTATAGCTATAAATAATAGAAACGGAACATTTGATGTTATTAAACTAATTATTAAAACAATCCAATTATTCAAATCAATTAATTAATAAAACGCATTAATTATTGAAATGAATTACTTAAGTATTGTAATTATTTTATTATTAACAATAATTATTAAAATATCATTTGCAATAATTATTAAATTTGCTTAATGGATATATTGATAATTTGGGCCGGCTTAAATCTAAAATCACCGGGCTGAATTTATGTCCCAGTACGCCCCTGCCATTTGGTATGAATGAAATGTTATAAATTTGCTTTAAATTTTCTTCAACCTTAGTTAGGATAACTTCTTGTTAAGTATACTTTAAAAATGGACGTGCTATTTATGTAATCTTTTTTTATTATAGGGAACAGCCAACAGCTGCTGCAGAGCAGGAGTAAGTAACTCCTTCAGAAATATTAAAAAAGTCTTATTTACTTAAAACCGTGTTTTAGTTATGCCTGATCTCTTCTCTATAGATCTATACACACTTTCGGTTGAAATATTACTTCAAAACGGGAAGTTATTATCGATTACAAAACTGTCAGATTTTAAATTTTAGCACAAAAATTCTGATTCGAATGTAGAATCATGACGGCTTTGCTCCAGTGATTTAATTTTGATTTTCAATCCAAATTTCATTCATCTGCTACCTTTGAAATGGTTATAGGAAATGCCTTAAATTTTGAAATAGTATTTTGGCTGTCAATGTTTTGTACCTTTGAACTTCTTGTGCAGACTGAAACTGAAAGGGCACTTTTTATCCAAATTTTGTGACCACCCTTGAAAAGGTTGTCTTGAAAGAAAATAAGATAACCCATAAAAACAAAGTTTATGTTATAAATCCTCTATATGCATTGCCAATTTTATTTTCATTAACATGGCGTCGATTCTGTAAACAGCTCGTCCTTGATGATTGCCATCTAATTTTAAATATCAAAAACATTCCTATTTGTAAAATGTGAAGTATTTTGAATGTGAATTTATCTTCTCACATCCAAATATCTTTTATTTTTTCTGATTAAAGCAATTTATTATTTATTTATTAAAAAAAATTTGGCACATTCACGTTTTTTGGTTTTATTTTTAGATAAAAGTAAAGAAAAAAATCATGAAAAACAATACCATTCTTTCAAAAATTTGAATCTGATAGATAGTTAAAAAAATGTTTAGTTTTTCCCTTCGCAATTTGGCGGCAAAAAGCTACTTTTGCGTATGACGTCAATGCTTAGATGATAATGCAGTCTAAAACCTGTTTTAGACCATGTTCTTCCTCAGATTTCCGACGGAATCTATGCCTAACAACGTCACGGGGTTTTTTTAGCGTTTTTGGTCACGTGACTTTTGCTTTGATTTCAAACTCGATTTTTGATTAATTGAAAGCATAAAGACAAAAAATAATAGCACTGCTCAAATATATTCGCTGGATATCACTAGAAAATACAAAAAATATTCATTTTCCTCACTTGTGCAAGTTCCTCATTCAATCAGGACATTTCGATTTCATCCTCTAAAAACGAGCAGTTTTCAGGAAAATTCAAATCGTTTTCCCTCTTCATTTCATAATATTCCGACCAGGATATTACCTTTAAGCCGTGATCTTGAGGGACATCTCATTTTAATTTTTATTCTCCAATAGAATCTCCCCCACAGCATCCAAAAGTGGGAGTTAAAATTATACACTTAAATTTTTTGATATTTCCTTTAAAAAAATCAAATTAAAATCGCCGATTTTCTTCCGAAACCCGCGATAAAACCCAGTTTTCCTCCAGGTGAGAAAAGTGGATTTAATTAAATTCGAATGTTTAGTCAAAATATTATAAATCGACTTTTTAAATAACTACTGTTACTTTGTTAAAAAGTTGTTAGACGTTCTATTTTTTTTTGAAAATTGACATTTTTAACCGATATTAAAACAAGCTTTGGAAAGAATATGTCTGTAACGAACCTATGTCAGCTTCTAAAGAAATATCCCTAAACGTTTTTGAATTATCCCTAAAATTTAAATTTTCCTTTTTATTTTTAAAATTCCTGAAAATTAAATCCCCCCCCTAAAGTTTAAGAATTATTCCAAAAAATTAAAAAAATATATATATATCCCTAAAATGTTACGAATTATATCCGATTCTTTTGCGAATAATCCCTATAATGCTCCTGAAATTTTGGGAATTATCCCTAACATCCCTTTTTCTCCAATAGGATCCCACCCAGAAGAGGTAGAGGGCGCCCGAGGAAGCCTGCACCAAAAAAGATTGGACCTCGCGGCCCTTACCGAAGGAAGTCCAGAAAAATTCCAACTCGGGATTTTGAAGTGGAAGTAAAAAAGATGATTGAGCAAGAAGAAGCTCTAAATCTGGTCCACTTAATAGAGCTTACACCCGAGGTAAAAAACTTATGTTAAGAGAAAGTCCTAATGACAGGGGTTGCATTCGCCCCAAAATTCCTAATATTCCTTAAGTATTTGTTTCTCCCTGGAATTCTTAACCCTTTGCACTCGAGGCCTTTTTCGCGTAGGGACCAGCAACTCGAGAAATTTTGTAGCATTTTTGGTTCGGTTCGCAGTTACGGATTCACTTCATGGAAACTATACTATAAACTTTAACTTAACTTGACATCACTAGATGATAGATCTTCACCGTACTCATAGGCAATTAATACATTTTAGCGGAGTGAAAACGTAATTCTCGCCAAACCTTATAGCCTTTTGTTCTCTACAGGGTTGGTGGGCTGAGTTTCCTAGCTTGATTTTTTCTCGTGGGACTGGAGAAGAATGAAAAGGGTGATACAGTATTCTTGTCCATCCCGTTTGTTGAACAAAAGGCTACATGGTTTGGCGAGCATTATGCTTTCACGCCGCCAAAATGGATAAATTGCCTGTGAGCACTGTGACGATCTGGCGATAATAATTTTTTTCTTCTTTCGGTAAGGTGACAAAAAGGATAAACAGTCGTCAATAGACAATGCTCAAGGGAAGAAAAATCTGTGTTATATACGTTAATTTAAAAAAAAAAAAAAAAAAAAAATTCATGCCATTTTTGAATTTTCACTGGAATTTTGGTTGTGAGGATGTTTAGAATGTTAGAAATATCCCTATACGTTTTCGGATTATCCCTATAATTTTAAGAATTTTCTCTAAAATTTAAAGAAGTATCCCTAAAGATTTTAGGAGTAATTCCTGAAATTTTTAGGAATGATCCCTAAAATATAATTTTTTTTTTTTTTTAGAAAACTCATTTAAAAACTATAGGTGTTAGCCTTCCAGAAAATATAAAATTATAGTATAGGTGCATCTTACTTATTGGGGAAGATGCCTCGCCCTTATTCTCAGGTCACAAAAATGTGGTGTGTGTTTGTTTTTTTGTGTGCAAATTTTACAGTTTTAGCAAATAATTGTTAATTTTTTGTTACCATTGCAGTAAATTTGTAACCATTTTGCCCTGATTTTTTAACTAGTTGGAGAGGTCTCCTGCTTTGAGACGAATCAGAAATGGAAATTCCCGGTTACTAGTATCGGCTACCAACCGACCAGTGACTCGCCTTTCTGTAAGAAAGCAGCAAGAAAGACAGTAAGTACTCAGACTCCTTCAAGTACCTCAGTTTCTAAGCTTGCAATTTTAAAGGGGGGGGGGGGAGAGAGAGAGATTTCGATATTTATACAGCTGTTTTATATTGATTATTGAAGGGGTTGTCAAGGAACCCAGCCACACATTCTTTGAACTTAAATGATTTTTGATAGCAAAATTGCCGGAAATTTCCTGCTAACTTTATCCTTAACAGTTTGTGCATTTTTTTGGCACACACACTCTTAACTGCTTAGAGGGCAAATTCAATATTTATAGGCCAAAGAGTATAATATAGATTATTATTATAAAATTCGTTGCTGTAGAAATTTTGCATACAAATGAGCTCTAGGGAAAAAATACAGCAAATTATTTGTTTCGTATTTTAGTTATTTTTTAAATAAGATGAAGACGATAAGGAATCTTCAGGAAAATATCGAGAAAAGTTAAGTCTATCTCCGGAATGAGTGGATATTTTTTTTAAAAAACTTTTTTTTTTTATATTATAAGATAGAGAGAGAGCTAGTAAAAAGATATGTCGCTAATTCAATTAAACAATGTTAAACTCGTTCCTGAATATGTTTCAAAGGCGGATTCAATGTTCTCGCCAAGTAAAGAGATTCAAAATAAACAAAATTAGGAGTTTTTAGAAGGTAGGTGGTGCAACTTTAAACTGGCGTAATCAGTGGTAGAAGTGGGGGGGGGGGGGAGGTGGGGATATGTTTAATAGTTGGTGGCAAGTGCACTTCTCTCTCTCCACCCCCCCCCCTCTCCCCGTATTTTTTAATAAAATAAAAATATTTCTATCGTTACACAAAAGAATGCAAAATATATTTTTTGAACAGTACGATATATACACCATAAAGTTTTAATTTTGAAAACTTTAAATCACTTTTTTGCAGTGTCACTACATTTTGCATTTTCCTATATGCTTAAAGAAGAAAAAATCGACGTCTACGTAATTTTAGTACTATCTAATATTCCATGCTCACTATTATTAAATACAGAGTGTTTTAAAAAATTATATGCATAGTGCATGACGTGGAAGACATGCACTTGGTTGGATGACTGACTCTTTTGCAACAATTTTGTCACTCATTGTATAGTAAATATTGTATTGTGCGTTCAAAAATTGAAAAAAAAAAATAAGAAATTGCAAAAGGGAAATTCACCTTCTTGTGCTAAAGTAGTTAACGTTATTTTTCGTTATTAATTTTAAGATGGATTGAATGTTTTTAGAAGTGGTGTGGGGGAGGGGAACGAATTTTAGTGGTTTTAGAAGTGGGGAGACGCATGGGTGTTTTCTTGAAAAGTGGGGGGGGACGCGTCACCCCATGTCTACCCACACTTCTACCACTGGGCATAATTAATAGTTTAAATCACAGAGTGGCCACAGAACCTGGAAATAAATGGAAATGTCAGGAAGCTTTTTGATTCTGGAAAAAAATCAGGAAACTTTATAAAATTTCATGAAAATTGTTGAAATTTTCAAGCATGTTTTTCCGTTCTTCTGTATTTTGGCGCCATTTACTCGAAGATTTGTGGTAATCATTAGAAGTTAAATGTTACGGAACAATTAAAACTTTTCATTACCGTCAAAACTATTTAAAAAAAAAATGCCATGCTATCTTCATAGCATACATGTTCTATATGATCAGGGTTGGTTGGTTGTATTCAGATTATCTGGCGCCGTCAGCCAGTGGCGGATCTAGGATTTTCCTGAGGGGGGGGGGGCAACACCTGTGCCTTAGCTAGGATGAAATCGAATATATAAAAAAAGGTTTAAAAAAAAAAATCTATGCAGTGTTTTAGAAATATACTTCAAGATAATCAGTATCCATAATTGATCCATTGATCCCCCCTTTTTCGTCACATTTCCGACTCGCTATCTTAGCGTAAGGTGAAATGCCCAGGTTATACCAAAATTAGTTTTCAGTTTAAAAAAAGAAGGAAAAAAAACCTCCCCCCTCCCACTCCTCAAAAAACACCCTTCTATGCTAGATATTTTTATGAACTCCTTTGTTTCTTTATACTCATGACAAATAAAACATTTTTGTAAAGTTTCATGAACGGACCAATTTTTTATTTTTTCATGTCGTATTTTACCTTTCCTTGGATTTTACATGTGTTTTCGTTTATAAAAAAGAACTGTAACTTTTTTTAGATTAGTTATATCGTTTTGCTCTTTTTCATTCGATTCAGCATAAAAAAAAAGTACTCCAAAAACATGTGCCACATGCCTAGATTGCTCCAAAATTAATTTGTCAGCCACAATGCCCCTGACCCCCCCCCCCCCCCAAAAAAACCTTCTTTGCTAGATATTTTTATGGACTCATTTGAATATTTATTTTCATGACAAATATAGAACATTTTTGCTAAGTTTGATCAACGAACCAATTTTTTGTTTTTCTTATGGTCTTGGGTACTATTTTACCAGCACTAATATATATATTTAGTGCGATTTTATACATCCATATTTTTTTTTTACTTTTAATTACCCGTATGGTATAAAAGTATTGAATTCAGTAAAAAAAAATCGATTTCATTGCATTTCTACACGTTTTGGAAAGTTATGAGTTCAAAAAATGTTTGTGCCTGTTAGTTATCAGCATAACTCCCAAAACGGATTGCCTTGCGATGTTCAATTTTTATGCACAGGTTATTGATGGCCATGGGACCTGGCATTACGGTTTTCGTCAAAATTGCACATGTGCATTAAGTAGCTGATATTGAAAAAATTATGTTTTTCAGCGATTACCAAAAAATGGTTTTAAGGATTTTGATTAAAATCGTTGTAAAAATTCCTTTAACGGTGTTCTAATCATTCCCACCCCCGTAGAAATAAGATAATGCGAACGCCCATCAACGACTGTTTCTGCTCTGTTGCAGTTAAAAGAAAGGATAATGCATTGTTTATTGAAAAATATATAACAATTTTCACCGTTTCAGCGGCGTTTTTTTAGAATAATCGCCAAACTGGGCATTTTTTTAAAATAATGAAAACAAAATAGGTAAATTATATCAATCCGTGACAAATTAAAAAAACATCGCATACTGAAATATTTTGTTCCAATTCTTCAATTATAACTGGAAGAGAGAGATTGCAGGAGTATCATTGTATTTAAAAAAAATTTAAGAACTTCATTTTGAGTTGCAATATCATTTTACTTCTTTCACGAAACTTTTGAACAAGAATCAGAAGTTTCGTAAAAAATATGTTTTGGAAGAATAGGCCTAGAATAATCTTAGCCTTCTCTAAAAGTATGTATACATATTATGCCGTAAGCGTTATAATTACTTATAAAGTGCAATATTTCATGCATTACTTCTGCAAAAAAACAGAATTTGAAAGCATGTTCAGGTGAATATTTGTACAAAACTTTTCAAGCATTTATTTTGTTAATTCATTCGTTTAATTTCGTACAGGGTTTGAAAGTGATATTTTTTTAAATAATTAATTCTGCTACTGTAGTGCTACTTTATACAGATAATACTTCTTACAAAATTGTTAATAAGTCTAATTTTATGTAAAAAAAACAATGGGCATACATTTCCAGTGTGGTGCAAGAGAGGATTGTTAATCGAAATTCAAATATGACGCTTATTTACAAGCCGAAGCAGAAATTAGAGCTGGACGAGTTCTTATGCAGTTAAAAAATAACCTTCCTCTTCCTTTCTTTCAAAAGTTTTAAGTTTAGCCTATTACCATGTCCTGTTGAATGGATGTGGCCATTTCCGGGGGTAACAAAAATAGTCAACCTCTCATTATTTTTTTTTCTCCCCTGGTTGGCGTTGGACATTACGCATGTGAGTCAAAATCTCTTCCTCCCACTCGACAGAAAAGGGATCGGGTATCAGGGGTCCAAGATATCTTCAAGATCAAGATGGTGGAGGTTTGAATACTTGTAGTCTTCCAACATCTATTTGAATGGGAAGAAAGATGGAACCTTGGTACAAAAATAAGCTTTTTTTTTTTGTTGCTTTTTTCGGAAATTAGATGAAGGTTAAAATATAATTGTTGCGTGAACTTATTGAAAAAAACTTTGGGGAAAAAAATATATGTATATATTTTTATTATTATTATTTATTTCTGTAAATTGTAAAAAAAGACTGCATCTGAGGAGGGAGCGCGCGCCCCCTGGCTGGATCCGCCATTGCCGTCAGCAACACGAGGGCTATAATGCGCCGAAACATTTCGTCATTTAACAAACCAACATACATTTACAAACACCCATGCCTACACGGGACTCGAACCCGCAACCTTGCGGTCTAGAAGCCAGCACGCTAACCACTATACCGTTTGGTCGGCATATGATCAGGGTTTCTAAACATGTAGAAAAAATGAGACATTTGAAAAAAAGTTTACTGTAAATAAGGGAATTTTTTAGAAATCTGTCGGGGAAATCAGGGAACTTTTTTTTCCTGAATTTTGTGGCCATCTTTTTTTGGCTTATTAAAGAGATAGTCTATTTTTTGTTTGTTAGTTTATTAATAAAGCGGTTATAATAATTAAAAATTTATGCCTTATTGATAAATTGTTCCAAAAGGATTGGTATATTTTCTTGTTTGCTGATCAAATTGTTAATCGGATGAAATTGATAAAGAAGAATATTTTTATGAATTTGAAAATAAAAAGAACCCCAATATTGGAGTTTGCAAATTGCAAAATTGTAGCTGTTCCTTTTATCATAAATTTTATATTCAAGTTTTTAATTATAAATAGTGATGGATAGGTCTAAAAAATTAGCATGGCAGTTATTTCTATTGGATTTTTTAAGAGCAAGGTTAGTTGAATGATCTAACTTTTGACATAAGGGCATTTAAATTGTATTCCTTGAAAATGTCATTCAAATTGTACTCCTTGAAGATGTCATTCTTTAGCTGGAAAGCTCAATTTGATTAAATAAATCCTCAAATAAATATATACTTTTCAAAATTTAATTTTTCTCTTCCTTAAGAAATAGTTTTGTTTATTGAATTTTTTTTAAAAGTAAATTAAACTAATTATAAACAGTGTGGGTTCCAAATTAATGGGTTAATGTTTTAAATGTATGTTTAAAGTTTCAAACGCACTTCAGTGTGTTTTGATATGTGAAATTATTATTTCGGCTCGTCAAAATGATCTCTTGCCAAGTCTCCTTAAGCAAGTTCAAAGTTATTTCTCGTAATTGAATGTTGTGTGATCTGAGATTTTAGGTGGCTTAGATCTGTTCAAGGACGCCACATGTTCATCAGATTTTCAAAGAGGCTACAGTAGTCGGTCATTCTGTTCAATCCATAAGTTGGAGAACTTCATATTTAAATCTTGAAGCATAGACAGGGAAATATTGAGTGTTCAACACAAATGTCAACTTTCTGTTTAATAAATCACAAATGTCCCTATATGATATTTGGAGTTTCCAAAGCACATACCTAACACTCATTCACAAATTTAAAACTCTGACCCAAGTTTTATCTTCCACAATTTTACATTACAGAAATGAGGTATCCGGGAATTCAGCAGTATGAAAAAGACCCCTAATCCTCCATCTTCCTCGAGGTAGAAAAGAAACCCTCTCTCCTCACAATCCTGTCTTCAACCTCAACCCCCAGAGCTTCAACCACCAAATTCGGAATACACTGTTCCTGAACCCCATCTCATGTTCTGGAGATGTGTTCTCCATGGCTAACCAGTCCTCATGAACGGAAGAACAGTTCCTCGACTATTGGCCAAACAGTCTCCATGGTGATATACAACAGTCTCCAATCAACATGACAACCTATGACATGAGCATGAAACACGAAAAATGAAAAGTGACATTTGTGATAATGCCAGGGTATAGTGGCAAGGTGGGTTCTTTGCAAAGAACCATAAGAACACCCTCGAGCTTTTGGATTCTATTCCAGTGATGGACCCCGAACCTTATAGACAGACTTTTAGTGTGTCTTCTACTCCTAACATTATGTCACTTCTACTGTTGCATCTTCTCGTGATATGCCATCTGCATCTTCTTACGAGATGCTGTCTTCTTCCTACGAGATGCCGTCTACCTCGAAAGGCTGCTCCTTTGCCAAGCGAAACTGGTTTTGAGAGAAGCTTGAAACAGAAAAGGCTACTTATTTTACTGTTGTCAAAAACAACAAAGATTGTAGGGGAAAAAAATTTTGACCAGCAAAACTTGGAAGCGACCTAATATAAAACGAGCGAAGTGAGTGGATGGATAGTTCATAATCAATTTATAGATTGATATATTTTATTAATTAGGTTTCTTTATTAACATTCTAAACTAGTTTACTCTTTATTATTCTCTTTATTAGTTTATTCTTTAAACTAGTTTACAAAATTGTGTAGTTAATGCCAGTTTCAGAAATGCTCAAAGCATGGGTCATGGAGAAGTTCTCCATGCTATGTTAGCTTAGAAAATTAGCTCAATTGCTTAAAAATAAATGCATAATTAAGTTTCAGATGTTGCAGTATTAAAAAAATAACAGAACTGCTCTGTATAAAGATTCAATTTGCATTGTCACAGTCTAAATGTAAAAGATACCTAGGGTTCAGTTCTCTGGATTGAATTACTTTTTGAAGGAGAATTCTTCTTAAGAAAATGAATTTTTTTAACTGATTGATCCTAGTGGAATCGTTTTTGCAATCAAACTATTCAACCGCATACTGAAATGCACTTGTTGATTCTTAATTTTTTCCCTATTGTAGGCTTGAAAGGAATAACAAAAAACAGAAAAGAATACCAAGCTACTTATTTTACAGTTGTTAAAAACAACAAAGATTGTAAGAAAAAGAATTGTGACCATCAAAACTTGGAAGCGACCTAATATAAAACGAGCAAGTGAGTGGAAGGATAGTTTATAGTCAATTTATTGATTGATATATTTTATTAATTAGGTTTCTTTATTAACATTCTTATAATTAGGTTTCTTTAAACTATAGTTTACAAAATTGTGCAGTTAATGCCAGTTTCAGAAATGCTCAAAGCATGGGTCATGGAGAAGTTCTCCATGGTATGTTAACTTAGAAAAATTACCTTAATTGTTTAAAAATAGGAGCATAATTAAGTTTCAGATATTTTAGTATTAAAAAATAACAGAACTGCACTGTATAAAGATTCAAGTTGCATCGTCACAGTCTAAAGATGAAAGATATCTAGGGTTTAGTTCTCTGGTTTGAATTACTTTTTGAGAAGGAATTCTTAAGAATTTTTTTTTTAACTGATTGATTCTACTGGAATCGTTTTGCAATCAAAATATACAACCGCATACTGAAATGCACTTATTGATTCTTAATTTTTTCTCTATTGTAGGCTTGAAAGGAATAACACAAAACAGAAAAGATTACCAAGCTACTTATTTTACAGTTGTCACAAACAACAAAAGATGGTAAGAAAAAAATTTGTCACCAGCAAAACTTTGAAGCGAGCTAATATAAAACAAGCAAAGTGAGTGGAAGGATAGTTCATAGTCAATTTATAGATTGATATACTTTATTAATTAGGTTTCTTTATTAACATTCTTAAAATTAGGTTTCTTTAAACTAGCATAGTCTCTTGAAACTAGTTTACAAAATTGTGCAGTTAATGCCAGTTTCAGAAATGCTCAAAGCATGGGTCATGGAGAAGTATAACATTTTATAAATTTTTTTTGGCACTACTTTTCTTAACTGCTTAAAGAACTAATTTGATATTTAAACGCCAAAGTGTGCAGCCGTATAATATTGATTATTATAAATTCGTAGTTGTCGAAGTTTTTCATACAATTGAGCTCTTAGAGACAACAAATTATCGGATTCGTATTTTAGTTATTTTCATTTTTTGTGTCTGCTTTCTGTATCAATTTGTTGCATTTTGCCAAAAATTGATATCTGTAGTATATTAATACGAAGCAGTGATTTCTTTCCAATTGCAAGGTACTAATTTTTAGATTTGATCACGGAAGAAAAAATTAAATAATTTTCTTTAATTTTCTCTTGGTTGTTCGATGAAAAAAATATAGTTTAATATTTTAAAAAGTAATTGCAAATCTTTAATCAGGGATGAGTTTCTTCCGCCATGTGGCGGAATTCCGTTTTTTTAATATTTTAGAAAAAAAAGAACTCCGCTTTTTCAAAGAAAGTTCTGCTTTTCTAATTCCTGAAAAAAATCCTTGTTTTCCCACTTTTTCTATCCCATGGGAAAAATAACTTTTTTTCTAAGGCTGAACCGCGAAGCAGCTTCACTTCCGAATGATCGGGAAACCTATCGCTCAGGGGTCCCATCACATTCCTGCTCCAAGTACGGGGAGGATTTAAGCTAAAAGAATTGGTATTGTAATAAAAGATTACTATAAATAATTTTTTTAAAAGGCAGAATCCAATGTAGAAAAATTGCAATTTTAATTGTATTTACTCCAGTTAGTACGAACTCAGTCTTTGTTGCATTTGTAAATTTTAAATGTTTTCAAATAGTTCAACATAGTATTTTTTAAGAGATTTTTATTGAGGAATTTGTTAGGCTAAATTGAAATGTATTTCATACTGGATTCTCTATAGTTTCATTCTATGTAAAAGAAATTTTTTTAAAATCAATAAATGTTTCTATCTAGCATGATTTTGTTTACAATTACACACCTTTTTTTTTTTAATTTCTATTGCTTAAAATTTTAGATGGTGATGACCTAACTTCTCATATATCTGAAACTAAACCAACTACAATAATAATTCAAACAGAGAAAAAAGAAGTGACATCAAATATAAACCTGACAGATATTGTAAAATCGCATGAAAAAACAAGTGATAAAGTCACCTTGTTAGAACAAGAAAAGCATCTAGCAAGCAAAGATTTGGCTACAGACAAAGAAATAAAACCAGAAAAAGATCAAGACTGTGAAATGGATAGTACTGAAGTAGCTGTCAAAAAAGAAGTGACATTAACTCCTGAAGAAGTGACCCCAATGGATGTAGATGATTATAAACTGGATAAATCTAGTGTTGAAAATCTCCAAGTGTAACATCTAAATCTAATGTAGAAATGGCAGATGTTGAAAAGAGGATTGACAGTAAGAAGACTCGGATATCGTTGACAGTTCAAGTAAAAGTTTGCCAATCGTAAATTCATCAACAGAAACACATCTGTCCAATAAAGACAATCCATCAAAAAATATACTAACCTTTTCAAAAAGTACTATTCCATTAGTAGATCAGACTCTTTCTGAAGATTTATCAATGGAACGTTCTCCAAATAAGACTGTTGCTCCATCTACAACAAAGCATAATTCTTCTAAAGATATTATATTAGGAGATAATCTTCCATCAGATGTTACTTCTCCGGCCAAGGAACATACTGAAGAGAAATACAAGGGTGGTAAAATCAAGTTATACGAAAAGTGGAGTAACGAAAAAAAAGCTAGCTACAGCTGCCCTTTCTTCTCAAAATTCCAAGCAAAACTTGAAAGGAGTTGGTCATCTTTCTGCAGATGAGAAAGCAGCTGACCTCAAGGAATCATCTGGCAGTAATCTTAGCAAAACAAAGTCCCCGAGTCTTCCTCCTGTTGTCTCCCAGAATGAGGAAGCGCCAATGGATTTGAGTGTTGCTGTTCATGGTGACGATGCAGTAGTTAAAAGCATATCTGGTAATTTTCCCAGTGATCTCACTTTGGGTAAAAAAAAATAGGTTTTTGAACAAAACAAGGCTAATCAGAACAACGTTGAGAAACATCCGCTAATAGTATGCTCGGAGAACAATGCAAAGTGTTCTAATATTGCTTCAGAGGCACCCAGGCCATTTAAGAAGAAACACTTATCAAAGGCAATAGAAGAGTCGAGTAAAGAAACAAGCGATCTCAATCGCAAATCTGTTATTTTTGAAGTAAAAAACAGCAAGCTGCTTAATCAGTTCCAAGATAAACAGCATGGTGGGGATTCTATGATGAAGGATAAGATCCCTACAAATTCTGGGCTGTCCCAACTTCAGGCTTTGCAAAACATGTGCAATGAAAATCCAATGACTTGTTTCCAAAGCAGTGTTATCTGCTCTGCCAGTCCAGATAAAAGACTGAAAACTGACAGTTTACCTAAATTCAGTCTGAATTCTGCTGAAATACCTTCCTATAATGAAGCTACCTGTGATAACATTGGCCAGAAGTATAAGTTCAGCAACTCACAGCTATCTGGTGATGTAAAGCATTTTTCTGAAACTGATGTGCCTACACCATTGCTAAAATCAAATGTACAAAGTAGTAGTGAAAGTATACAAAAAGAATCAACATCACCTCAACAAAAATCTAGTAGTATTTTTAAATCATCAATACCAGAAGTGCAAGAACATGCATCTAATAGTTCCAAAATCATTAAAAAGTTATCATCTGAATGTGACCTTTCTGAAAAACAATTTAAGGATGCTGATTGCACAGAAAGTTTTAAAAAGGATGAAAGTTCATCACTGGTACCAAAGGGAGATAGTGAAAAGTCATCTACACCTAAAAAACTTTTGAGGACTATTGATCACAGTGTAGCATCAATTATTGAAAAAGAAGTTAGAAGGACAATCTAAGGACAAGGGCAAAGATATCTCGATTCTACCATTAAGGATTTGAGTCTTTGCATGGTTGAAAAATTGAATAATAAATCTGAAAAAGAAATGCCTGCAAAATCAGATAGTAAATCTGAAAAAGAAATGCCTGCAAAATCAGATAGTAAATCTGAAAAAGAAATGCCTGCAAAATCAGATAATAAATCTGAAAAAGAAATGTCTGCAAAATCAGATAGTAAATCTGAAAAAGCAATGCCTGCAAAATCAGATAGTAAATCTGAAAAAGAAATGCCTGGAAAATCAGATAGTAAATCTGAAAAAGAAATGCCTGCAAAATCAGATAATAAATCTGAAAAAGAAATACCTACAAAATCGGATAATGTAGAAAAACATGTGCCAATAAGTGAAAAGGATAGTGCAATTGAGCCTACAGAAGTATCTGAATCTATTGATTCCAAACAAAGCACTCAAGATGTAAATGCAGAATCAAAAGAGAAAAAGGATTCCGCCGCTTTGAATAAAACTTCTTGTGAGGAAAGTGAAAGTGCAACAGTCAAAGAAACCAAAGGTAAAACTCCAATAGTCTCTGAAAAATGCGCAGAACTAATAGATTCTGAAAGTAGTTTGACAAAACACAAAAGCAAGAAATCTAAATCAAATAAAGTTGTATCTGATGAGGATATAGTAATAGAATGCTCTGGGGTGGAAAAAGATAAAACACAAGAAGTTGTAGTTGATGCTTCCAAGAATAAAGAAAGTAAAAGTAAGAAATCTCCAAAAGTGAAGGAAGCTGTTGGTAAAGATAGTTCAACTTTAAAAACAGAGCCTTCAGAGGAAGCAAAGGAGAAAATCCAAATTCCCAGAGAATTTGAGGACAAGGTAGAAGAAAATTCTGAAGTCACTTCAAAACAGAGTAGGGAAGGCAAAAAGAAAGATTCGACTAAATCATCCAAGGAGTCTAAAAGCAAAAAGTCCAGTTCCAAAAAGAAAAGTCAAGAAGGTGCTTGTCAAGAAGCACAATCTGATTTGATTTCGCCTAATAGTTTAAAGCAATTAGACAAAAAAGGTACGACAGGTCATCAAAAAAGTCCTAAAAAAGACAAAAAGTGCAAAGATGTCAAATGTTCTCCTTCCAAAGAAAAATCTGTTGAGAATAATTGTGCCGATTCTTTGACAGCAGAACAGAAGAAAAAGTGCTATGTCTAAAGACTCACTAGAAAATGTTGAGATAAAATCCAAAGGCTTAACTAAAACTGAAGAGAGCATAAAAACTAAACTTAAAATTAATGTCAAAAACCCTTTGGGATGCTATTTTATAATGCAAAGTAGTTGCTTAGAAAGTAAAATGAGGCATCCATCTTTTGAGAAATTAAAAAAAATGTCCAACCTTCTATAGTAGTTGCTAAG
The DNA here is from genome assembly GCA_963978545.1 of Linyphia triangularis. NCBI lineage: Eukaryota > Metazoa > Arthropoda > Arachnida > Araneae > Linyphiidae > Linyphia > Linyphia triangularis. The sequence goes on from OZ021732.1 coordinate 5,325,556, forward strand.
CCGAAACTTATAACAACATTCAGCATGGATACAACATATGAAGTAAGGATCATCCATAGTGTGAGTGACACCAGTCCTAACAAGAAAAAGAGAGGAAGGTTAAGGCAACAAGCAACTGGTTCTGACCCCTCCCCAAAGAAGGCAACTCCAATCAAAGCCAGCCTTAAAGCTTCACCAAAATCATCAAAGAAAGCTATGGCGTGTGAGGAGAAGGAAGGCTCTAACATATCAGAAGGCTTTTTGGAGATCTTGAGTAATACACAGTCTGAGGGAAGTTCTGCAAAGAAAGAGACCCAGAGAAAGTCTCATGGTCGTAAGTTGCTGATCAGTACCCCATCCCTAGAAAACAGTGAGAGCAAGTCTGCGCCTATCAAGAGAATTCGACGAATTCAGGACATCCAGCAGAAAAAGATGTCTGAGTTGGCTGTGGAGTTGGAGCGAGAACAGAGGATATTTGAGCAGATGGCAAAGAAATCTGTCAAGAAGGGTGTTCTGCAAAAGTCGCCCATCAAGGTATGAATTTTATTCTTAGTATGTTTGGGTATTCAACTCTGTAATTATGTTTGAAGCAAAGATGATCCAATGAAGATTATGTTAATTTTATGAGTTTATTTTAATATGTTTGGGTTTATTATTTGCCATGCTTGAGGTACTTCTGTTCTGTAACAATCATTTAAATCATGTTCTGTTATCAGTTCAATTTGGTGGTATTCTGTTTGAATCTGTTCTGTAGTAATTCTAAGTTCTAAAGTAACAGTTATGTTTTTTCTTCACTTGCTATTACTGGATTCCTACAGAAAATTTCCAATGACTAAACTTTCTGAATATTCATTACATTTCAACTTCTAGAAAAGCCAAATGATCAAGGTTTTACTGAAAATAAATGTCCAAATTGATGAAAAACTGGCATGCTTTATAAATTATTAGTTAGTTTCAAGGTTATGTTACATGATTTCTATTGTAATGGATTATGATTCTTGTACTCATTTCTATTTACATTAAAAAGTTGTAGTTTTCCTGGTTTTCTCCCATACAAGACACAATCGTGGGGCATTTCCCCCTTTTCTGGTCTTAAATTCATGATTTTCCTGCACAGTATAGCCCTTGCATAGCTTTATGAAAAACCTTGTTTTCTAAGTTGACCAGCATTATTTTTAATTTACCGAGAACATCTTGGGCAGTGTTAAAAAATTTCTATGGGCTATGTAATGGAATATTTTAGCTAGTCTGTTCTATAATCTGACTAGTATGTTCTAGCCTGTTGCCTTATTACAAGTAGCACTATCATGAAACAAAATATTGCTGGATCGAGGAAGTTTTTTTAAAATGGATCTTTAATATGACATAAAACTATTGTTTAAAAAAATTTTATAGGTGGTCGAAACAAAGTCTCCTCGGGGTTCAAAAAAATTCCAGCCTCCAACTCCTAAAGAAACATGTATTTCCATACACACTCCTAGAAACGCACTCCTACATACGCACTCCTAGAAAAATGAACAGTCGTTCAAGAAATATGACAAAAATGGTAAATAATTATTCATATTTTGCATTTTTATAAAAAAAATTTTGCAACATAATGTCCTAAATGCAAAGTTGCAGAGTAGGCAAGCAGTGCTCTGACGTTTTGGGCCACTTTATGCTATTCGATTAAGTCAGAAATATATCAAATAGGTAAATAATCATATTTATTCCCAAATTTCAATGTGTTTTTTTTTATATTAATGCTAAAATAACACTTAATAAAAGCATAATGCTAATAAATAATACTTTTGTATGTGTCGCCAAATCCAAAATGGCATCAAAACAGACTGAGTTGCCAAATTCAAATGGTCACTAGGGTTATCGGAAAACCTTGGCGGCGGATTGCCACATTCGGCTTCGAATCGACCATTTTCAAAAAGTCTCCAAGTTATTCGCAACAAGCAAATGCAAACGAAGTTCACTCAAAGGAGGTAAAAATAGCAGAAAAACAGACCTCTATTGATTTAGTTGAACAAATTATTGAAATTAATTACTAAATTTAATTATTCAAATTTATTTTAATTGTAAACATTTAATTAATTACGTACATTAATTATAACTATTTAAATATTAGAAATTATTTTTTGGCATTAGTATTTTATTATGAACAATAATTAAAATTTTATTACATTGAAAATTGGGACCATAATCTAAAACCAGCTGACCGATTTTATGTCTCAATACGCCCTTGCCTAACCTATGTTTGCCTAAAATATTTTTATCATTTTTTACTAGTTTTCTTGTACAAAATGCACCAACATGGCGACTCATTAGTGCATGGAAAGCTTGATTTTAGGTTATTGATTAATCTGAAATTATTTTACTATACTTAACCTGAAATTTTTTTCATTGGTTTAAATTTGGTGAATATTAGTTTAAGGCGGATGGAGAAACAGATAATTTTTTTATGCAATTTTGAAAAGCTGAAACATCCATATTATATATTTTTTTAATACCAGTTCATTTAGCAAGGGTCACAATGTCACATTCGCCTTAAAATTCCTTAATGTTCCTTAAATTTTTGTTCTTCCTTAAAATTCCTTAAACTAAATTCAAATTTTTCGATAATTCCTTAAAAAAATTAAAATCTGCTAAAAAACACCAATATTTAGTCTAGTTGAAAAAAGTGGATTTAATAAAATTCTCTTGTTTGTCAAAATAGTGTAATAATTTAATTATGTAACTGTTATTTTGCTAAAAAGTTGTTTGAAGTTTGATTTTTTTTTTTTTAAATTGGCATTTTTTTTTTTTTTTTTTGCTTGTATTGATACAAGCTTTGAAAATATTATGTTTGTGTTAAGAGCCTGTATCAGCATATACACCTAAGTGTTTTTGAATCATCTCCAAAACTTTAAGAATTATCCCTAAAATTCCTACCTAAATTTTTTAGAAAACTCACTGCACCTTCCATTGATTTTAGCCAAAAATATTGGAGAATGTTATTTCGTTGCTTCAAGATTTAAAAAAAAAAACATTATTATTTCTAATCTCTTGAACTTAACAGTTATTATACTATGATACTGTATACATACTCTGTCTCAATGTTATTTAATTACGAACTTATGCTTTTGAAAAGATTTAGTGTATTTTTTATTGATAACAATACTTCATGTTATTGGGTTCCTCCTGTTATTAAATTGTTTTTTTTTCCTACATACTCTGTGCCTCTCTTTAAAAAAAAAAAAAGTATTGGATATTTACATGTCCTGCCGAATGTTGTCGAAACAAAAAGTTTGCCAAACGGATTCCTTTTGTTCATTGAAACGATCGGTCTGTATGAAGCCTGTTTCACCACATAGCTGAGGTATTTTCCACATGAAATCCCTGGTGCTGGTCCCAGACAAACCAAACAGCCCAGGAGGACAAGTGGCTCGAACTTTACTTTTTTTCTCTTGCAAAAAGTTAGCCAACTGTTGACAGGATAGTATAAAAGTTCCAAAATTTGTCTGATGGACAAATGCTCTTTCGGAGGATCTCATTTTTATTAATGAATCCAATTTATAAATTATTTGCTAAAAACTAGGGGTGTGGAACATAGCACAACTTTCAATTACACTATAATACTTACATGGATTTGTGTCATTTATTTTCATCCTTTATTTAGCAAAAATGGCTAGTTTGGCTATATTTTTTGCGATAAATCTTGTGTGTGGTCTTTAAAATAAAAAACTGAACAGGAATTTTGGAGAAGGAGATGTTTCGAACACCTTATAATGCATTACCACAACGATTTTGAACAAAATTGTTAGAGCCGTTATTTAGCAATTACTGAAAAACATGATATTTTCTATGGCAACTACTTTATGCGCATGCATGATTTTGTTGAAAACCTTCATGGTAGGTCCCTGTGCTATCACCAACCCCCACATCTAATTTGAACATTGTAGATCAATTTGTTAGAGAGTTATATATGCTGACCACGTACACATAGACAGACATTTTTTCTAGATCACTTTTTTGAAATCGGAATGTTCCAAAAATGTTATTAAATCATCCCTAACATTTAGGGATAATTTATCTCTAAAATTTTATGAATTATTCCTAAATTTTGGCAACTATCATTAAAATGTGCCTGCATTGATTTTACTAAATACAGCTCCAAGTGGCGATTTTATTTATGTACTGGGCAATTCTCTGCTGTTCACAAAGGATATTTTGGCTCTTTTTTATTCTCGTAAACAGATTATAATTTTTAAATTATGAGGAATCTAGTAGTTATGTTTTTGTGTGAAGAAACTGGTATAATTTTTCAATTCTAATCCATTTACAAGAACAAATACGAGCTAAAATGTCCCATGCGTCATTACTTACTGGAGTATGTTTACTATATCACTCATGTATGAATTTTTATTGTTTGTAGGTTGGAGTGAAATAGTAATTGGAAGCTGTGGTGTGTGCAAAAAAAAAAAAAAAAAAAAAAAAAAAAAGTCTTGTTAGATCTGGTTACCAGTGTCATCGGCAATAATCAATCATTTTAATTATGGATCAAACTTTTTCTTAAATCTTTAAAAACATCTATACTTTTATTTCGTTTAAAATTTTATCTAAATTATTGAATTTTTCTTTCGAAACTCGAATCAAGGGGCGATTGGAGTGCTAGCCTCCAATTGTGGGTTCAGTATCAATGCATGGTTACTGGACTCTTCTTCCTGAGGACAGTTTGGAAGAAAAATTCACCTTTCAAAAAAATAAGTAAAAAAAGTATTTAAAATTATACGTATAGAAAAAGTAAAAAAGTGTGTTTTGAGTAAAACAAATTTTAACTTGTAAAAATTGCTGTTATTTGAAAAAAAAAAAAAAAAAATAAATAATAATAATAATAATTAAAAGCACTTAAAAACCAGACTAGTTCAAGATGCCGCACGCAGCACACCACTAGCTCATCTTGAATTTGAAGACAGTTAGGTAAGTTTATACTTCTACTTTTTGTTGCTATACTTTGTTATGAACATTTTAAAATGCATAAGTTAATTGAATGTTAAATTAATTAATATCCTTTCATTTTAGACCATCAGGATTCCTCGAATATCCGCACCTATTGACTCTCATTTCAAAGACTTGAATTGTACATCGTTGGTTCGCATTTGCTGATATTGGTGGAGTAGAAATTGAATGGTTTTAGTTACACACTGTACTCTGTGAGATAAACATGTGAGGTTTGTGTTTACGTTGTGCGAGGCTAAAAATCAAAGACCATCACCAAAGTCTGTTTATTAGGCAAAATTCAAGTTGTGCATGAAAGATTTTGATATTAACGCTCAGGGGGAAACCAGCTGTGAAGTCACACAATCAAGACCCGATCCATGAAAACAAATTTTCGAAGGTCTGATTCGATCGTAATTTTTGAAACCCCAAAATCGGAGGCACTGATGTGGAGTAGAGAAGTCTCAAAGATGACTACAAGGACAAACAATCCCCCCCAAGAACTATCCAAGAAAATTTTGAAGATTACATTGTTAGAATCTGTGACAGAGAAAACAAAAGCACAATATTTCTGAAGATGAGATCAGAAGAGAGATGATAGTGATGATTCGTCGGCCATCTTTCAATTCTCAAGCACTAGCAGAGGGCGTGATGACCATCCCCAAAACAGAAGATTCGGATAAGAGTTTTGTGATTACGAGGATGAAAAAGGTTGTCGGAAAAAAGAACTAAGGTAGGTTGTTGGTTTGATATTTGTGTGAACTTTTTGAGTAGGTTTGTTGGCAACACACTGAAATTTTGCATCCTAGTATTTCAATATCAACCAAACAACAGATTGATGAGTTCTCTGAAGTTGCAGTTGCTATGATGGAAGTGCTGATTGAAAGTATTGAAAAGTAAACTCAACTTAAATTTTTTTTTAACTGCCATATTCAGTGGAAGTGAAATTATTTTACTGCTGTACCTTAACTTAATATGTAGAGCCCTTTCATCGAAATTATTTTTAATCTGATGAAGTTTGAATTTTCAATTTTCCCCTCAGTCAAACCTAATCACATTAAAATATTATAATCTGGTATTTTTGTATTGCAGGGATAACATTCACCTTAAATTCCTAATATTCCTTAAATTTTTTGTTTCTCCTTAAAATTTCTAAAATTGTACTTGCATTTTTCGATAATTCCTAAAATAAAAAAATAACACCCCTAAAAAAAATTCCCCGTTTTTCTTCCAAAACCCGCGAGAAAAACAGATAATCCTCCACAGGAGAAAATATTAACTACTTCAATTTTTTGAAAAATGGCAGTTTTCTTCCCGGTTTTAATCATGCTTTGAAAATAATGTCCATGTTATGGGCCTTTGTTAGCTTTAAAATAAATGTCCCTTAATTTTTTTAAATCATCCTTAAAATTTTTGGAATTTACCTTAAAATGTTTCTGAAATACTCAGAATTATTTTTTAGAAAATTCACTGCACCCCCTGGTATTGTAATCTTTACATAAATAATTATATATTCCACTCTGCTACTTTTCGTCTGTTTTCAGATATTATTTTTTAAATCTGTTATCACTTGAATCAATAATTTTAACTTTTTTGCATTTCTGATCAAGTGAATTGGGACACAGGAATCAATCAACATAGATATATATGTATATATATTTAAGATCCTTTGTACAGACGCAATGGACGCTTTGGTCAGGTACTTCTGGTCATAATGTTCATTATTTTCTAGCTTGAAGTCATGGTTGCATTGTAATTATTATGGTGTATACAATACTGTATCTTATACAAGACGTTAAATCGGATATTCATTTTTAAATAGAGAACCTTAAAAGCTTTTAATATAAATCTTTTGCGACTTGCCAGTGTCGCCCATATTCAGTTCGCCAAATTTTGAATGTCCGAACAGAGCTGAGGTAGGAAAAAAAATTAGCGTTTTTATTTTGTTAATTGGAGCAGCATGGTCCTAGTGTTGCCCTTGCTTGGTGTAAATTCAAATATGCATATGCATAAAGTTGAAATCATGTTTTTCTGCAATTTCTAAGAAACGCCTCTAACGATTTTGATTAAAATCTCTGTGCTAATGCCTCTTAAGGTGTTCTAATTGTTCCCACCTTTGAAATTCTCTTAGGAGTACATTAAAAGCATTAAAATTTGAAAAACAAGTACCTTTTAACTCGGATTTCTCTGCGTTTTAGCATCGCCCATCAATGATTGATATTGAGAAAAACGCATTTTAAAGATAACTTTACCTACACAAAGAGTTACCAATTTTATTTTCAAAAAATTATTAAAAACACTTATTAGTTGAGGTATTATTGCAAATGAGGTATCCATTCAAAGGGGAGAATTTACAAACTAATAAACAATAATAAACTCAAAATCGATTATTTATAAATTTTTGGGTACTTACTCCCCTTAAATAACACCATGTCAAATTTTAATGCATTGACCAATATTATAGTGTAATTGAAAGTTGTGCGATGTTCCACACTCCTAGTTTTTGTCTGTTTTCACATATGTTTTTTTCTTAACAAAGTTTGGAAATATCAGAATCCATAATCTTAATTTTGTTGTATTTGAACTAAATCAAACTGTGGACATGAATAATATAAAATTTTCTTTAAGATCCTTCAGAAATAAAATCTGTGATCCAGACGTAATAGGCCTCTGTCATTATATTTTCTATCTTGAAGCTAGGATTGTGATATTATATGTATTTTGTGTGTTTTCTAGAAGTATGCAAAAGTATTTGTTGTTCAAATAATTCCTTAAAAATATGTTTCACTTTCATGACCACTTAACTTCCTTGTCGCAGCAATTTAAATTCTAAAGATTTTTTTTTTTAAATGTATTGTTGATTAATTAGTGACAGAGAAATTGAAATTTATTTTTACTTCTTTTGAACATGGTTTTCTATTTAGTGAACTTGCATTTGGGGCTTCATGAATATGAATGTGTTGACTTATTGGTAGTATTTGTAAAACAGTATTTCATGGGTATGTTTCATTCTCTTCCAAAGATCCAAAACGGACAGAAAAGCCAACAGACGAGCAGATTGAGTTGGGAAGCTTTTTTCCTTCTCACAATAAGGTCAAGCAGATGTCAGTATCTCAACAGTTTTTTAGTGAGTATTTTTTCTTTAAAAAAAGCATTGAACTAGATTTCCTGAACTTATTATCGATGCATAAATTAAAAGTGTTTTGCTTCTGAATAAGCTTATTTGAAACTAGAAACATTATCTATGCAACATGGGAAACATTGTAAACAGGGAATTTTGGAAAATGTGAGGAACTGAGTTAATACTTTTCTTCCTTCGTAAGTTGATAAATGCTTAAATGCAGAAACACTTTTTTTTATCAATAATTTTAATATTTTGAGTTTTTTCTTAACTTGATTTTGGATATTTTTTTTTTTTTGCATTATTATAAAAGTATGAGTGAAGGGATTTGTGAGGGAAATTTAGATTTTCCCTCCTTGTGGACACCCTGTACTGTCATAACCCAGTACAGTATCTTGTCTATCTTAAGAATGGCTCCCATCAGGTTGTCTAACATTGTATGTTGCCATGGAAACATGACTTTTGCAGGAGATTCCAGGGGAAAACTGCTATATCTATCATTTTAATCTTTTTGGAAGTTATGCTTCCGATTGATAAAGAAAGTATTAGTATTCAAATGTGAATGTGCTAGATACCAAAAGAATTAAAGTATTCTATAGTAAAAATTCCTAAACAACTAACACAAAGAAATTGAAAAGAAAGTTTAATATGCATTTTGTTTTAAAAAGCCTAAAACCTAGCAAATAGTTTTGAATGAAAAGAAAGAACATAAAAAACAAACTTTTCTACATACTATTTTGGATTTAGTATCTTTTTGAGCACCACAAATGGGTAACTTCGTTACTCGTCACCTCCAAACCTTTTTGGATCCAACAAAATTGCTTACCTGGATATTAGTATCTTAAAGTTATAATCATACAATAAAATTTAATAAATAATATTATTTTATTAGTCTGAAAGTATTTATTGCCAAATTTAAAAAAAAAAAAAAAAATCATAAAAGTGGCATCTCATTAAAAAAAAAAAAAAAAAAAAAAAAAAAAAATAGATACTTAAAGTCTTTTTATACAAATTATTTATGAATATTTTGTTGCATTGCCATTGAAGGCTTAAATTAAATTTCTTACAATCTTGAATTGTTTTATACCTTTGTTGTAAATAATACATGTGCATATTTTATCCCAAGAAAGGTAAAATATTTTTTTCATTCCAATAATATGTCAATATTTTTTTATTCATAGCATTTACTCTTTTTTTGCTTTCCTTGCATTATTGTTTTCGTTACATTAATTAATTTTTTTTTCTATTACCATATGTGTTGAAATAATTAGAAGAAATCTTAAATTTATTTCTTCTATTTATATATGTATCGGGTTATATATAGTAATTATTATGGAGTAAATCTTGAACTAAGTCAGATTGTTTCTTCTCCTACCCTTGTATTAGTGCTGAACTTTTTAGTTGCAGAATATTTTTTGCTCAATATTAAAAGAAGTGTTGTTTACCTAGTTAAAACAATCGCAATTTGTTGGCAGAAATGTATACGTCATCGAAACTGGGTGTTTTTAAAACAGCATTCCAAATGACATTCATTCGGGTTTAAATTGTGCAGGCTATGTAAACCGTAGAATTAAGTTTAAGCTCAATTTTATTTTTCAGAAATGTTTAATATCTAAAAAGAAGTTATATTTTAAAGAGAGTCCTAATTTTTAATGAAGATAACTTTTATTTTAGGGAAATTGGACAATTCACAGGAAGGCTGTCTTAAGGGTTAATGAAAGAGGCAATACCTGAAGCTCAAAGTTATATTTGTTTTTGTCTTTAACCTTAATTTTCTTTTGAAAGAAATAACTCTTGCTGTATTTCTTATGCCTATTTGTACAGTTCAAAAATTATGAAATTGTTAAAAAATTTAGAACATAACTAAAAAAATTAAATAAAAACATCAAGTGAAATATTAAAGGAAAAAAATAAAGTAAATTAAAAATTAAATTAAGATAATTCAAAAATTAAGTTGAGATAAAAAAAAAAAAAAAAAAAAAAAAAAAATTAAAATAAATTAAATAATAATGAAGTGCATGAAATTAGAATTGGATAACTGTCCCAAAATCAATAGATACTACTAGATATCTATATTTGGCTGCAATTCTTTGGTTAATTATATGGCAGTGACTCAGCTGTATTGTTTTAGATTAATTAAAATCAACTGTGGAAAGTTTGCATCATTCGCATCCCAACCTTTCTGTCTTGTAAGCAATCTGTTTTTAAGAAATGAGTTATAAATAGAGAAAAATTGTCTTAGAGGGAAAAATCAAATTGATTTTCTCTTTTGATTAAATTATTCTGAACTCGATGTTATTTATTGTAACCTTACCAGTCGCATATTTCACTTTCTGATCTGACCAGTAACCTTATAACTATGTTGATAATTTGTTTTCTAAAAGAACAGTGGGGGGGGGGGGGAGTGAGAGACACAAAAAAATAAAAATAAAGGCTGACAGTTGAAAGAAAAAAAAGAGTCCCAATAAAAATTAAAAATCGGGCATCTTAAAAATTACAGAATGTTTTTCTGACTGTACATATTGCAAGGCCTAGCTTTGAACTAGCTCTTGCTTTTGGATCGATTGTAAAATAAAAAATAACTGTTTTAACCACCAAATCCAAATAGTTATATTCCTTTCATCTGCATAACTTCTTGTGATTTATCTTAATATCCTTAAGCATGACAACTGTTTTGTATTAATTCCTTTAGAAACAATCCCACCACATTAGCCCATAAGTGATGCCTGGAGTAAAGCTCCTTATGGTAATGAATTTCAAAATTGTTGAGGATGCTTGTTTCAAGTAAGTTCTACAATATATTTGTGAACAACCCCCCATTCTCCCTTAACTCACATTATCATTCCAATTATAATGACATTGTATAATTTAATCTCAAAATGCACTTTTAATGCACATTATTAAATGTTTAACGTAGCCTCCTACTTAAAGTGGGCATGGAGAAATGTTGTTCTGTTTCCAGTGACAGCTTTTAAACTTATATGCCGTGGGACTGTGCAGTGGTGTAGTAATTCCTTTATTTCCCCTTTTAAACTCAATATTGGTAGAGTATAGAATAAAATATTTTAATTGAACATTTAAAATATGAAGAGAACCTCTGTGTGGTAGGAAAACTGAATATCAATATTTTCTTAGGGAATTTGGAATTCTAGAAATGTTAGATCTTTTTAAATTCAACAAAAATATAACAATATATTTTCTTTCATTGCCCATTCTGCAATCGGTATTTATTTGAAAGGTTTTACTCTGACATCTAGACCTCTGACATCTAGACACACAAATGGGTTTTGTATTCCCCAAATACAATGAGCACATTCGAAATCAATATCAGCAAAAATTGGAATTAGAATTGAATGGTTAGCCTGGTACGTTAACTGGGTTGTCAACTGTCCGGCTAATTACTTTTTCGACTCGGCAACCAGGTTTATACGATTTTTGTTCAGTGTACCAACTCTTCCCAGTCAGCCGAGCTCTTTAATTTGAGCTCTACATGCCCTTGTCGAATGTTAATCATTCTCAGTAAAGAGTGGCCATTGTCAGATTAATTAACTCCGATCTCGTGCTGGTTTGAGATTTTTAAGCAAATCCAAATCGGGCTCATTTTTTGAGGTAGGCTTACTGTCTATTGTCAATTTCATTAACTATCAAGCTACTTATCTTTTGTTTCAGCCGGGCTAATTTTAGCCAAACTTTCCATAGCCGGCCTTATCAGTCCTTGTTCCAGCCAGGTTCATTAACTTGAGCTTGGCTTATTTCAAAGGCTAATGCAAATCTCATATCCACACTGCCCCGCCAATTATCGTTGCCCAGGCTCATTACATAAGGCTATTGTGAATCTCGTCCACACTGTCCCGCTAATTAGCTCTTGCCCCAGTCGGGCTCGTTAATTTGAGCTCGACTTGCCATTGATGGCCATATCACCTCTTGTCCCAGCCAGGCTCATTAATTTGAGCTTGGCTAAATCTCGTCCCCGCTGTCCCGCAAATTGCCTCTTGCCCCAGTCGGGCTCACTAATTTGAGCTCGACTTGCCACTGACAGCCATATCACCTCTTGTCCCAGCCAGGCTCATTAATTTGAGCTTGGCTTATTTCAAAACCTAACGCAAATCTCGTCCACGCTGCCCCACAAATTGCCTCTTGTCCCAGTTGGGCTCACTAATTTGAGCTCGGCTTGCCATTAATGGCCATATCACCTCTTGTCCCAGCCAGGCTCATTAATTTGTGCTTGGCTTATTTCAAAACCTCACGCAAATCTCGTCCACGCTGTCCCGCAAATTGCCTCTTGCCCCAGTTGGGCTCACTAATTTGAGCTCGGCTTGCCATTGACGGCCATATCACCTCTTGTCCCAGCCAGGCTCATTAATTTGAGCTTGGCTTATTTCAAAACCTAACGCAAATCTCGTCCATGCTGTCCCGCAAATCGCCTCTTGCCCCAGTCGGGCTCACTAATTTGAGCTCGGCTTGCCATTGATGGCCATATCACCTCTTGTCCCAGCCAGGCTCATTAATTTGTGCTTGGCTTATTTCAAAACCTAACGCAAATCTCGTCCACGCTGTACTGCTAATTATCTCCTACCCCAGACGCGCTCACTAATTTGAGCTTGTTGTTCTAATTATACTTTATATGAATCGGGTTCATTAATATGAGTTTGATTATCTTAAGAAGCCATTGCCTTGTGATGAGCCACACCAGGTAGCTCCACCCGAAATCTATTTTTAGATCATTAAGTTAATTATCGGGATCATTGACTTCTGCTTGGCTAGTTTTAAAGTTTTTAAGCTTATCTCGTATCCTGTTATTTACTTCTGAACCAGCCGGGCTCACTTGAGCTCGGTTATTTTGGCGAGCCTAAAATTAATTCCATCCCTTACTTATTTTCCAGAAAGGAGCGAATTTTGGTTTCGAATGCTAACTTTATCTCAGAACATTTTCGTCTGTTCAACTGAAACACTTTTTCTGTAAGGAAGTCAGTATGAGCTATTCTGTGATACTCAACCTTTTGAACGGGTAGTTAAATGATTTTCAGTTCTTGACGATAAGTGTTTGTTGTGTCAGATTGGTAAAATTTCCAAAATTGCGGTCATCTTCAGTTAGACATTTCTAAGGTAAGAGTAGGTTGCATTATTTTTCTGGAGGGAGACTCTTTGGAATTATTTTGTTGTTGGTTTTAGGTGTTGGTTTGTGGTATGTCCAACTCTACCTAATTGGCCTCTGTGAGGGTACCCGGGCCAAATAGTTCCCAGATGCCAAATAGGCTGAGTTGGACTTGTTGGATTAGTGTGTGTGTACTGTTGGTTTGGAGTGTGTGATGTTTATCTGTGTGTGGAGGTGTGGGTGTGAGAGAGAGAGCTGTTGGTTTAGTATGTGAGCTGTTTGTGTATGTATGATCAATTGGTTTGGTGTGTTAGGGATATGAGGCATTTCGTGACCACGATTTTGGAAATTCTTCAAACTGACTTAACCTACACTTATACATCAGCTGATAGCCTAGTGACTTTCAATTCCTATATTACTTAAATTCTATGACAGAATTTGCTGCTGTGTGTCCGCATTTGGGACATAAGATTATTCCAATTCTGAAATATTTTGACCAAAATCGAGGTTTTGCAGATTCTGTTATAAATAATTGTAATATTCTAGATAACAAAAACTCTGAAATTATGTCGATGCTAGGGATTTTTTTTCAAAAATTCATATTTTTTCAGCATAGCATCTCAAAATTTGTTCCGAAACAAGTTATTAAATCGAATTCTTATTTTCTAAAAGGTTACTTTAGATGCGATTTTAGAAGTCATTGGTTAATCTAAAGCAAAATTTCTCCGTGTCTCCTTCGATCGGCCAGAGCTTAAAATCTTATTTTTGCGAAAGGATGTTTCCTAATGTACACAGTTGCGTAGCCAAGATTAATTGGGCTATCGGTGATAAACTAAAGCGGGTGACTTTTCCTGTTATGTGATAGGACGTCATGTCACATGACTGGAAGGTTCACATTGAGTTAATGTGTGTAACATAACCCATATGTGTTGCAAAAATTCACTTTCAATAACCTCCTCTTCCTTGGCTACGTCACTGTTTCTATAAAGGAAACATGTCAGAAAGACGATTTATTTAAATTTTTCACATATCGGGAAAAACTAAATTTCTTCTATTTTTGTCATGAATTTGATTCGACAGAAAGTGTGTTTTTCCCTTAGTGACTGATTCTTGCATATTTCATTTGCAACAACCATGAATTTTCCCTTAAGAAATATATTTCCTCCTTTCTGGCATTCTTTTAATTAGCATGTAGACGAGATTCCAAAGTATAATCACAACAATCAAAAGTTTCCTTTAGGAAATATATTTTCCCCTCACTATATTATTCTTTTAATTAACAAGTGGATGAGATTGCAATGTATAATCACAACAATGAAAATTTTCCTTTAAGAAATGTATTTTCACCTCACAATATTATTCGTTTAATTAACAAGTGGACGAGATTTTAATGTATAATCACAACAATCAAAAGTTTCCTTTAAGAAATGTATTTTTTTCTCACTATATTACTCTTTTAATTAATAAGTGGACGAGTTTCCAATTCATCACAATCACTAATTTCCCTTGAGTAAATGTATTTTCCCCTTTCCTGAATTATTCTTTGTGTGGACAAGATTCCATTCCTCCTATTGACTGCTGTGGATATTTTGCATGGAAGGACTTCAGTTGGTTGGTTGTTTTCAGATTATCTGGCGCCGTCAGCAACACGAGGGCTATAATGCGCCGAAACATTCGTCATTAGACAAGCCAGCATACATTTACAAACACCCATGCCTAATACGGGACTCGAACCCGCAACCTCGTGGTCTAGAAGCTAGCAGGCTAACCACTATACCGTTTGGTCGGCTGGAAAGACTTCAGTAAAATAACGTTAAATTTAAATGTTGGTATTTTTTAGTTTCATTGTGAAATTTTTGTGGTGTTACAAATACACATGGAATCTTTTCCTCTTCTTCTGTGAAATGCACAAAAAAAAAAGCAAGTTATGTCGACTTCCAATGCGGTATGAATTTAGTACTGATTCATTTCCCTATTAAAATACTGAAATATCGAGAGCGAAAACCATTACTGATTCCTTTGATAATTTATTTCCTATGTGCTCAGTGGGGAGCAAACCTTTTTCTAATAGGGTCTAATTATCCGAGATTTAATGACCGTTAAATTTGTTTCACTAACAGCCGAATGGTGTGCCAGACAAAATGGAAATTTGTTTGTTCGTTCAACGACCTATTTTTGTGCACAGTAACGGCTAATCAGTCCGGGACCTACAGCTTATCCTGGATTTCGAACCACAACGAACATCCATGCTTAACCCAAAATTTGAACCCGGTACCTTTGGCATGTTAGGCCAGAACGCTAACCCCACAGCCATCAGCTTGGCCAATATGGAAGTGGTTAATTGGTTCAACTGATTTCTGCTTTTGGTGCTACATCTCATTAGTGGCACAGTTCAAAAGCGTAGAAAGCTGAGAAGAGAAAGTCGAGGTCTTCCTGAATTTTTCGAATATATATATATATATATATATATATATATATATATATATATATATATATATATATATAATCTCCACCAAAGATAGTTTACATCATTAACTTAATAAAATATTCGTATACATTTTCCAGTCAAATTTACTGCATCCTAATTGTTTTCATAAGTGCAGTCTACAGATGAAATAGTTTTTCTTTTCTCCAAAAATACATAATGTTTTGGGACATAGTTAACATGGGAGTGTATCATAGTCCAATAAGTTAATATCTTCCAGATACTTGGTTCCTGTTTATGTTGAAAGATTATTATCTCAAAATTGTTCCCACGCCTTTACTACACCACTGCATGTCGCACATAACATAGACAGACGTAGAATATTCTTGAGAGACTTCTTCTATTTTGAAGTGAGGATTCGAGGACATTCTTGAGAAATGACATCCTCTTCAGAAGAGTGAAAGAGAATTTTCGGAAATAGTTTTGTTATCGTATGTTTCCAAAAGAATAAGCGAAGCTCTCATCAAACTGTCTTTTAACGGAATTCGTTAAAAGAACAAAAGCAGTAAAAATGAAGCTCGCAATATTGCCTGCTGTTGCGTACTGGGTTGCCCCAACCATAATTTCTTAAAAGAGAATCAGATGAAGCTTTTTGGATCAGTTAGTTTCACGAGTCAGAAGCACATTTTGAAATTGACAAGGCCGTCATAATTGTTAAAATAAAAATCGAACCGTTAACCCATTTTTTTGTGTAAAAATTAGTATTATAATATTGTAATAGACCTTCAGACTTGTTAAAAAGTTTCTGAAAAGTAAAGTACTCCCTCTCCCTTCTTCCTTATATACGTATAAAAAAAAAAAAATCTCTCATTAGAATCAAATTCCAATTATTGTCTAATCAATAGCAAATGGAGATAGTTTTGTTGATTTTGCAACAGTTTTTCTTAAGTTATTATTATCATTACTTTATTAGCCTTCGGCCTTTGATTATGCTTAAATTGAAGTCTCCCATAGATTCGTTATTGACATGATTAATAGGACCACTGTTATTATACCTTTGTGAGGATCTTTTAGTCGTGTACTAGTTCTTTTTCTAGCTTCCAGTTTTAATATAAAATGAGAAATTTTATGCATAAATAGACCCCAAAATTACCTAGTTAGGCTCAACATTGATCTAGTTCAGTTCAGTACGAATGAGAGCAACAAATAATTATTGGAAGAAATCGCCATTTGATGATTTAATGAAATGCGAGTAAGCATAAGTAGTCAAACTTCAGTGAAATTAGGTGCTTACATTTGCGGTTATTTTGAATTTTCCTTCAATTAGCTTTTGTCCCTTTCGCTGCATTTGTGTTAAAAAAGTAACACAGCTTGAACTAAACTTAGTATGAGAAGCATCGTGATTGTCACAAAAAAAAAATCTAATCCAAATTCTCATTTGATTGCAGAGGGAATTGGTCACTTTTTGGCAATCGTGAAAAGTAATTAGTCGAGCAGTATGACTTTATTTTATGAGTTCATTTCAATCGTTTTTTAAATTCTTATCAAATTCTTTTATGTATCATTAAAATAAAAGAAATATATAATATTCCTGGGAGGTATTAAATGAAAGCCAAATTATTTGATAAATCCTAACATTCTGCCATCAATCAACATTTAAAAAATTATATTTTATTATTGCAAAAATTTCCTCACTGCTGAGTCACTAGTTTCACAGAACTCTTGTCATTATTAAAAACACAAAATTCAATTGTTTTGTCTTTGTACATATCAATGAAATTGTTCTAATCTCATGCAATAACTGGAAGAAAAAAAAGATTTAAAATTTTTTACTCAAAATATTTTCTTAATTTTAATTAAACGCGACTTTCTCTTTAAAATTAATTTTTGAGCGCATTACAAATATTAATTTTGGAAGAAAAAAATAATAATTTGAAAAATAATCTTGTATTTAGTAACTAGGAGAAAAAATTTAATTTTCAAAACTTTGTATACATTATTTATGAGTAAAAATAGGATTATGTATAGTCTCATCTTTTTGGAGTTTTATTTCTTGTGTACATTTTATATTTATTTTAATGTATACATTAAGTTTGGCGAGAGACTTGCACTGAACTTGTGGGTGTGCACTAAAGTGTAAATAGTTATTGAAGATATCTAATTAATCAGCAAGTCAAAGTGAATATTGCCTTATAAAAGGATTATGATTTGCATTCACCTCCTCTCAACAACCTGTAAATTTTCTTCTTTTTTCTCATATATATATATTTGAGTTATATTGCTTGTGCATATTTTATATTTATTGTAATGTATACAATAAGTCTGGCGAGATACTAGCACTGAACTTGTGGGTGTGCACTAAAGTGTAAATAATTATTGAAGATATCTAATTAATCAGCAAGTCAAAGTGAATATTTCCTTAAAAAAGGATTATGATTTGCATTCACCTCCTCTCAACAACCTGTAAATTTTCTTCTTTTTTCTCATATATATATTTTTGAGTTATATTGCTTGTGCATATTTTATATTTATTGTAATGTATACAATAAGTCTGGCGAGATACTAGCACTGAACTTGTGGGTGTGCACTAAAGTATAAATAATTATTGAAGATATCTAATTAATCAGCAAGTCAAAGTGAATATTTCCTTAAAAAAGGATTATGATTTGCATTCACCTCCTCTCAACAACCTGTAAATTTTCTTCTTTTTTCTCATATATATATTTTTGAGTTATATTGCTTGTGCATATTTTATATTTATTGTAATGTATACAATAAGTCTGGCGAGATACTAGCACTGAACTTGTGGGTGTGCACTAAAGTGTAAATAGTTATTGAAGATATCTAATTAATCAGCAAGTCAAAGTGAATATTGCCTTAAAAAAGGATTATGATTTGCATTCACCTCCTCTCAACAACCTGTAAATTTTCTTCTTTTTTCTCATATATATATTTTTGAGTTATATTGCTTGTGCATATTTTATATTTATTGTAATGTATACAATAAGTCTGGCGAGATACTAGCACTGAACTTGTGGGTGTGCACTAAAGTGTAAATAGTTATTGAAGATATCTAATTAATCAGCAAGTCAAAGTGAATATTGCCTTAAAAAAGGATTATGATTTGCATTTACCTCCTCTCAACAACCTGTAAATTTTCTTCTTTTTTCTCATATATATATTTTTGAGTTATATTGCTTGTGCATATTTTATATTTATTGTAATGTATACAATAAGTCTGGCGAGATACTAGCACTGAACTTGTGGGTGTGCACTAAAGTGTAAATAGTTATTGAAGATATCTAATTAATCAGCAAGTCAAAGTGAATATTTCCTTAAAAAAGGATTATGATTTGCATTCACCTCCTCTCAACAACCTGTAAATTTTCTTCTTTTTTCTCATATATATATTTTTGAGTTATATTGCTTGTGCATATTTTATATTTATTGTAATGTATACAATAAGTCTGGCGAGATACTAGCACTGAACTTTTGGGCGTGCACTAAAGTGTAAATAGTTATTGAAGATATCTAATTAATCAGCAAGTCAAAGTGAATATTGCCTTAAAAAAGGATTATGATTTGCATTCACCTCCTCTCAACAACCTGTAAATTTTCTTCTTTTTTCTAATATATATATTTTTGAGTTATATTGCTTGTGCATATTTTATATTTATTGTAATGTATACAATAAGTCTGGCACTGAACTTGTGGGTGTGCACTAAAGTGTAAATAGTTATTGAAGATATCTTATTAATTAGCAATTCAAAGTGAATATTGCCTTAAAAAAGGATTATGATTTGCATTCACCTCCTCTCACCAACCTGTATATTGGCTATTTTTTATATATATTTGAGTTATATTGCTTGTGCATATTTTATATTTATTGTAATGTATACAATAAGTCTGGCGAGATACTAGCACTGAACTTTTGGGTGTGCACTAAAGTGTAAATAGTTATTGAAGATATCTTATTAATCAGCAAGTCAAAGAGAATATTGCCTTAAAAAAGGATTATGATTTGCATTCACCTCCTCTCAACAACCTGTAAATTTTCTTCTTTTTTCTCATATATATATTTTTGAGTTATATTGCTTGTGCATATTTTATATTTATTGTAATGTATACAATAAGTCAGGCGAGATACTAGCACTGAACTTTTGGGTGTGCACTAAAGTGTAAATAGTTATTGTAGATATCTTATTAATCAGCAAGTCAAAGTGAATATTGCCTTAAAAAAGGATTATGATTTGCATTCACCTCCTCTCAACAACCTGTAAATTTTCTTCTTTTTTCTCATATATATATTTTTGAGTTATATTGCTTGTGCATATTTTATATTTATTGTAATGTATACAATAAGTCTGGCGAGATACTAGCACTGAACTTTTGGGTGTGCACTAAATTGTAAATAGTTATTGAAGATATCTTATTAATCAGCAAGTCAAAGAGAATATTGCCTTAAAAAAGGATTATGATTTGCATTCACCTCCTCTCAACAACCTGTAAATTTTCTTCTTTTTTCTCATATATATATTTTTGAGTTATATTGCTTGTGCATATTTTATATTTATTGTAATGTATACAATAAGTCTGGCGTGATACTAGCACTGAACTTTTGGGTGTGCACTAAAGTGTAAATAGTTATTGAAGATATCTTATTAATCAGCAAGTCAAAGTGAATATTGCCTTAAAAAAGGATTATGATTTGCATTCACCTCCTCTCAACAACCTGTAAATTTTCTTCTTTTTTCTCATATATATATTTTTGAGTTATATTGCTTGTGCATATTTTATATTTATTGTAATGTATACAATAAGTCTGGCGAGATACTAGCACTGAACTTTTGGGTGTGCACTAAAGTGTAAATAGTTATTGAAGATATCTTATTAATCAGCAAGTCAAAGTGAATATTGCCTTAAAAAAGGATTATGATTTGCATTCACCTCCTCTCAACAACCTGTAAATTTTCTTCTTTTTTCTCATATATATATTTTTGAGTTATATTGCTTGTGCATATTTTATATTTATTGTAATGTATACAATAAGTCTGGCGAGATACTAGCACTGAACTTTTGGGTGTGCACTAAATTGTAAATAGTTATTGAAGATATCTTATTAATCAGCAAGTCAAAGAGAATATTGCCTTAAAAAAGGATTATGATTTGCATTCACCTCCTCTCAACAACCTGTAAATTTTCTTCTTTTTTCTCATATATATATTTTTGAGTTATATTGCTTGTGCATATTTTATATTTATTGTAATGTATACAATAAGTCTGGCGTGATACTAGCACTGAACTTTTGGGTGTGCACTAAAGTGTAAATAGTTATTGAAGATATCTTATTAATCAGCAAGTCAAAGTGAATATTGCCTTAAAAAAGGATTATGATTTGCATTCACCTCCTCTCAACAACCTGTAAATTTTCTTCTTTTTTCTCATATATATATTTTTGAGTTATATTGCTTGTGCATATTTTATATTTATTGTAATGTATACAATAAGTCTGGCGAGATACTAGCACTGAACTTTTGGGTGTGCACTAAAGTGTAAATAGTTATTGAAGATATCTTATTAATCAGCAAGTCAAAGTGAATATTGCCTTAAAAAAGGATTATGATTTGCATTCACCTCCTCTCAACAACCTGTAAATTTTCTTCTTTTTTCTCATATATATATTTTTGAGTTATATTGCTTGTGCATATTTTATATTTATTGTAATGTATACAATAAGTCTGGCGAGATACTAGCACTGAACTTTTGGGTGTGCACTAAATTGTAAATAGTTATTGAAGATATCTTATTAATCAGCAAGTCAAAGAGAATATTGCCTTAAAAAAGGATTATGATTTGCATTCACCTCCTCTCAACAACCTGTAAATTTTCTTCTTTTTTCTCATATATATATTTTTGAGTTATATTGCTTGTGCATATTTTATATTTATTGTAATGTATACAATAAGTCTGGCGAGATACTAGCACTGAACTTGTGGGTGTGCACTAAAGTGTAAATAGTTATTGAAGATATCTAATTAATCAGCAAGTCAAAGTGAATATTTCCTTAAAAAAGGATTATGATTTGCATTCACCTCCTCTCAACAACCTGTAAATTTTCTTCTTTTTTCTCATATATATATTTTTGAGTTATATTGCTTGTGCATATTTTATATTTATTGTAATGTATACAATAAGTCTGGCGAGATACTAGCACTGAACTTTTGGGTGTGCACTAAAGTGTAAATAGTTATTGAAGATATCTAATTAATCAGCAAGTCAAAGTGAATATTGCCTTGAAAAAGGATTATGATTTGCATTCACCTCCTCTCAACAACCTGTAAATTTTCTTCTTTTTTCTCATATATATATTTTTGAGTTATATTGCTTGTGCATATTTTATATTTGTTGTGATGATTTCACATCAATAACAAAGCTTCTTTATTACGTTTTATATATATTAAATTAATCCCTTACAAACTAGTATTGAAATTTATATTTAATATAACTGGGGCTAGTTAATTCATGAAAGTATGTAAGTTTTGTGGAATTGATTCTTTTATTATACAAGTTACGAAAAAAATGTAAAAATAACGCTTGGCCAGAGGATTTGGGAAATGGTTGGTTCCTTTTTACGTATATTTCCCCCGATCTGCCCTTGTAGTTAGATTAGTTACCCCACACAACGGAGTTGCATCGAGTTCTGAGAAAAAAAGCAGGGGAATTTTCGAATTCTCCGGTCGCTTTGGCCACGCGGACGTCCCTGATTGGTGCAACAGGTTATGCGGGGCTGCAAAGCGTCTCGAGACATTCATTCTGTCTGGACTTTCTCGTGGTGGAAGGAGGTGTTTTTGCGTGCGGAAGTAAAGTGATGGGACGCTCGCAGAAGCGGCGAGAAAATGGCACTGTGCCGCCATGTTGTGAAGGGGCCTTGGAATGGCCTTAGATGTCCGCCAATTCGGCGATTTTTGATCGGAGTTGGATTCTCACCATCTGTTCGACGCTGCGAAAAAAGTTCTACATCATCTTGAATACTTTCTGCCATGTTACATATTAATTCCAGCCGGTGGCGTCCTGAAGAGCCGAGCATCCTTTTCCGTGACCTGCCATCCTACATATTAATTCCAGCCGGTGGCGTCCTGAAGAGCCGAGCATCCTTTTCCGTGACCTGCCATCCTACATATTAATTCCAGCCGGTGGCGTCCTGAAGAGCTTTCCTTTTTCGTGTCCTGCCATCCTACATATACCCACTTCCAGCCGGTGGCGTCCTGAAGAGCTTTCCCTTTTCGTGTCCTGCCGGCTTACATATACCTGTTTCCAGCCGGTGGCGTCTTGAAGAGCTTTCCTTTCGTGTCCTGCCAGCTTACTTCCAGCCCGTGCCGTCATCAAACTACGTCCAGCCCGCGCTGTCAACAAAATACATCCAGCCAGTGCCGTCATCAAACTACTTCCAGCCCGCGCTGTCATCGAAATACATCCAGCCCGTGCCGTCATCAAACTACTTCCTGCCCGCGCTGTCATCGAAATACATCCAGCCCGTGCCCCATTAATACAGCCGGATTCCCTGCCTCGGACTGTGTCTCAGGAGCCTCTCCTTTGCAGACAAGAATGACAAGAGGCAACATAATTTTTAATCTGGGCATACATGCCAGGCCAATAAAAACTCTTTTGAATTCTGGATAACGTTCGGCTGAAACCACAATGTGCTGCGACTAGGGAATCGTGATTTAAGTTAAGAATTTGAGCTCTCAGAATTTCAGGAACAACAATTCTTTCATTTTTCTGCCAACGGTTTTTGGGCTTTAGGTTTGAGCAAAATAAAACGTTCTCTTGGAAATAGAATTTAAGCTTTTTCGGATTTGGCTTAACATTGGCGTCCAAAAGTTGCTTGAGTTTCAAACAATTTGGATCAGTGAGTTGATGGGTAGCAATATCATTGAACAAAACAGGTTCGACATTGTGTTCTACCAAAGTTACAGTGTTGATTGGACGAGAAAAGAAATCAGCAGTGACATTTAATTTTCCTGGCTTATGAATAATGTGATAATTAAATTGACCTAGGGCTGCCATCCAACGTGCAATGCGAGAGGTTGAATCCTTAAGTTTTAAAACCTGTGAAAGCGAGGCCTGGTCACAATAAATGGTGAATTCCCTTCCCAACAAATATTGTCGAAAATAAGCAGTAGCCCAGACGATAGCCAAGGCTTCTCTTTCAATTGTACTGTACCTAATCTCTGCGTCTTTTAATTTCCTACTGGCGAACGCAATTGGATGTAAGAAATCGTCATACTCTTGACATAAACAAGCTCCCAGAGCGTAATTTGAAGCATCAGTGCACAGAAAGAATGGCTTAGTGAGATCCGGTAATTTAAGAATGGGTTCCCTAAGTAACTCCGCCCTCAAGGAGTCAAAGGCACCCTGAGCTGCAACATCCCAACAAAAGGGGTGATTATCCTTAGTTAAGTTAGTGAGGGGAAGAGCAATGCTGGCATAATTCTGAATAAAACGACGATAAAATCCAGTGAGTCCAAGAAATTGTCTGACTTGTTTACGATTTGTGGGTAATTGAATGTTCTCAACCGACTTCAAGTTAGAGGGGTCAGGGGATACCACTCCCTGAGTGACCTTGTATCCCAAATAAGTGATGGTGTCTTGTACGAAGGAACACTTACTGGGTTTTAATTTAAGATTATGGGTAGCCAGCCTATCAAAAACCAATTTAAGTTTGTGTATATGCTCTTCGAATGAGTTTGAAGCGACGACTATGTCATCAATATACGTACCTATTTGCAAGGGAGCCAGTCCTGATAAAACGACAGACATTAGTCTCTGAAAGGAGCTCGGAGCATTCCGCAACCCGAAGGGCATTCTTAACCAATTATAACTCGATTGTTGAGTCGAGAACCCCGCCTTATAGGTGTCCCTCTCTGCCAATTTCATTTGAAAAAACCCGGACGTAAGGTCCATGGTACTAAAAAAATGGGCCCCAGAAAGGTTATCTATTAACTCGATCATGTTTGGAAGGGGAAAGTTATCGGGGACAGTCTTCTCATTTAACTTCCTAAAATCAGTCACCAATCGATATGATTGATCAGCCTTCTTAACCAAAAGCACTGGTGCTGAGTAAGGGGAAAATCCTTCTGTAATGATACCCGCCTCCAAAAGTTCTGTTATTTGTTTATTAAGTTCTTCCCTTAAATGATAAGGTGTTTTGTAGGGCTTAACTCTAACTGGAATGTTATCCGTTAAGTGTATTTCATGTTCAATAGTATCACAGCCTGAGAGATCCTGTACTTTCTTTGCAAAAATGTGCGAATATTGTTGAAGCAACTTAGTGAGTGTATGTTTTTGACTAGGAGGCAGGTGATCTAATTTGAAATCACCTCCCCATGCCTCGAAGGAATCATCTAGTTCACTAGCAATGGTATTTAGACTGTTTACAAATTGCATTGTTGTTGTTTGTGTGTGAATGGGTTCAGCAATAACAAGTTTAAGACCTTTATTTAAATGAACAGGTTCACTAGATGTGTTTAGAATTTTAATGTAGTGAATTCCAGAGGGGTTATATGTGTTCACACTCTTAGAAACAAA
Organism: Linyphia triangularis; assembly: GCA_963978545.1. Classification (NCBI taxonomy): domain Eukaryota; kingdom Metazoa; phylum Arthropoda; class Arachnida; order Araneae; family Linyphiidae; genus Linyphia; species Linyphia triangularis. The sequence continues at coordinate 5,350,729 of OZ021732.1, forward strand.
AAGATCAGTGTTTGAAAAGTTAGGGTGTTGTTCGAACAAAATTAAGTTAGTGTCCAAAGGTGTAATGGGTACCTTAATTTTAACCAAATTCTCAGAAAGAGGTGGCAGGATGTGTTTTACATGACAGGTTCCAAAAAAAGTAGTGATGTTTACACCGAGATTGTTTATATTTGCATTGGGAGAGTGATTTTCGAAGGACAAGAACAATTTAGTGGTAAACATGTAACCTTGTTCAAAATCTAAGGTAACACTATTATCTCTTAAAAAGGTTACTCCCAGAATGGCTCCATACCTGTTTGAGATTGAGGTAGGGGAAATTAAGAATTCCACAGAAATAGTCTCACTGTCCAAAGTGACAGGCAAGGTGATTTTTTCCAAAATGTGTAATAAGGAGTTTGCAACTCCTGAAACTGTTAAGTTACAAGATTCCACAATGGGATCTCTAAAATAAGCCAGGTACTTTCTATCAAGTAAGTTGACGGACGCTCCTGAATCGACCAAAAAGTTAACTCTATTTCCCAAAATTAAGCCCTTTATGATAGGCAATTTACCCACCCCTGAAATTTGGCAGAGGGGCACCGACGGGTGTTCAACTGTGTAGAAAGGTGAATTCTCACAACCCTGGTTTAGTTTAAAGGAGGTCGACGCGAATTATGAGCCTCCTGAGGTGGTCCTGAGAAATAGGGAAAAGGTGGTGGTCCCTGGTGTGGGTAGGAAAAGGGGGGAACTGGGGGTCTAGGAATACCTGCGTGTGGCGGGAGGGAAAAGGAGTTGAAAGTTCCCTGATTGTGACCTGTGCCAGACCTACAGTCCCTACGAAAGTGTCCCAGTTCGTTACATTGGAAGCACCTAATATCCCTCTTTGGTTTAGGTGGTCCCCTCTCTTGTTTCAACTTGTTCAATTCAGCAGTGAGCTGCTGCATCTGAACCGTTAAATCCGAAATCATCTGAGTTTGTGCCTGTAGGGCATTAGAAATTTCCAGATTTGGTTCCACCCCTGTACTGGCTCTCTGAGCAATGTTCACAGACTCACTCTGCTCCTGCAATTCCTCCTGAAGGGAAGCCTGAGCTCTCGCCTTACTGAACGATTGGTGGTTCTGGATGACCACAGCTCTCTGAATCTCTGGTTTCAGACCAGCCAAAAAGGCCTGCAACAAATGCTCTTGCCTAACTTTATCGACTGTGGCATCATCACGAAGGCTCTCTGTAACGGTGTGATGTGACAAAGCCTCCAGTCGGGACGCAAAATTCCTTACAGACTCGGTTGGACGCTGATAGGCCAAAAGTAGTTGTCTTAAGGACTTATGTGTAGACACCTTGACCGAGAAATTCTCCATAAGTTTCCTCTTAAACTCAGTATAAGAGGTTTCACGCTTAAGACTCAGGTTGCCATTTACAAAGCTCTTAGCCCTCCCCTTAATCCTAATCTTGGCTACAAGTAGCTTGTCCTCATCAGACCAACCCGCATGATTTCCCAGGAGGTCAATCTGGTCCAGAAAATCATTAACTGTTACCTCTGACTCCCCACTAAATTCCTCGACAGAGTCCATTAGGTGGAGCCTCTGTGGAGCAGAAATGTAGCTAGGAAGTGTGTATTCCTGTATGGGCAAGTTCTCAGCTGCCATGGCTATATTACCCAAAGAGGCACTTAACCCTTCATCTAGTTCTACAGTAGGGTCAGGCTGGTGCCCTCTGTTTCTCCTTAGCTTTGGCATTTTCTAGCTCAAAGCAAGAATGACCACAAAAAAAAATGTAGATAAGGGAATGGGACTCACTCCAGAAAAAGGCAATAACAAATCAATAGAATACCATAAAAGACCAAAAGTGTCAATTCCCAACAAAAAGCAACTAACATTAAAATAACATACTAAATGCACTGAAATGACAATAAAGGTTTTAACACATAACAGAAAAAATATCAGAAGTTCTCACTCACAAAAAAAAAATTTTAAGTTTAGAACTGGTGTTCAAAAGGGAAGAAAAAAAAACTAAGTATCAATAATTAACTCATATTCGAGGGGTCACGGCACCAGTTTGTTATGGCTTTCTGCCAATTTCTAAATAAAGTTCCTAAGTTGGCCAGTACACTGCGTTGTGTTCCTTATTATCACCTAAAATTCTCTTATTGACCACAAATCTGAAAAGAAACCCCGTAAAATCAAGATACCCCCCAAAAGAAAGTAAGAAATTCACACTACCATCATTTGTTAAGCGAGCAACCAGTTTAATTTTATCAAGAAACCAAAAGATATTTACTCATTACAATTACATCATTGAAACAGAATATTAAAATATATTTACTCAATTACAATTACATTATTGAAACAGAATATTAAAATATATTTACTCAATTACAATTACCTCATTGAAATAGAAGATTAAATCAACACTTCCTAAGAATTAGGCAGTAGCAAATAAAACATCAACACTTGGTTAAAAGGGTTTTAAAGGGGGGGGGGGGGAAACAACACTTGACCAGTCGAAAAGGGAAATGACCAAATAACAAGATCTCTTAAAGGATCCGACTCAAAATTAAGATTCGTTCACCTATGTTTAGATTAGATGAGATGAGAACTTCCCAAAAAAAGGACGGTAATAAGCTAGTTAGTCTAGCCAATAAAGCAAACAAAAAGAACCTGTGGTAGACATGCTCCGTCTACGGATGATGAAGAGGCAAGAGGGGATCCACTGCAAGAGAGGGGTCCAGAACTCGGCTTCATCGGTCACTTTTGGTGTTTTTTTTTTATTAGTTAATTTTTCTTCTCTTGGCCCTTTTGGGTACCAATTTGCTGGTCAAAAAGGTTACCTTTAACTTCTTACAGCTGTTCCCCCTCGTTCTTGTAAAAACCTAATTTTTTTTTATATACACTAATTCTTGCCGGTGGATTGGGTCCTGATCGTGGCTCGGGGACACAATTGTTTATTTACCAATGTAATGTTATTGTTTGGATCTGCTGTTTCTGAATTTCCGTATTGTTTTTGGTTTTTCTTTTTCTTTCTTTTCGGGGTATTTACGCCGAGTGGTTATAATTGCTCTAGTAACTTTTTATATTGGGATATTGTTCCGTTTTTTGAAAAGGGATATGTTTGGGAATGACTTCTTCCTTTGGTTGGGAAGTATTCTACAGGCGAAATTGCTATGTTGATCTTATTTAACCTATTTGATTTTGATTTTTTTTTCATTTCGAGTTTTTCTTTCTGTTTAGGTCTGAGAGTTGATTTTTTTTTGGGGAGTTAAACTTTTCATTTTTTTTTCTTTTACTGGGGGATGGACTCACTCTTGAATTTCTGGTGTTTGGTGTTGTGCAATATTAATTGTAAAATTTTTCTCCTCTCGCCAAATTGGCGGGCTAAGTGTGTGCAATACTTTTCATTTACCTATATTTTGTGCTGTTAACTAAATAATTGTTATACCTTGTGTTGCCTTTTCAGCCTTGGTTGTTGACATTCGATATCTGTTTACATTTTTGCGCCTTGTTTACTTTGGATTCTATGTTTACATCTGGGTTGTTAAATTGTTTTGATTTCTTTGGATGTGGATAACTACTTCCATTCACTTATCTGTTTTACAATTTTATGCCTGCATTTACAAATGGTATTCAACTTATTATTTTTTTTTAACCAAAGATTTTTTTTTAACCATTGCAATTTATTGCTTTAGTGCTTTTCCTTTTTAATTACCTTAATGCCAGGCCTGAGTGTCTTTTCCCAGCTTGTGATTGTTATTTCCTTATTTACATTTTTTTTTACTCTCTGTATGTTTTAAAAAAAAAAAAAAATTTGTTTTTGCTGAGTACATACTTACAAAGAGAAAAAAAAAATTCTTTTCGAATTTTTTTTTCTTGGGAAGGTTGGAGGAGTTGTTGTGATGATTTCACATCAATAACAAAGCTTCTTTATTACGTTTTATATATATTAAATTAATCCCTTACAAACTAGTATTGAAATTTATATTTAATATAACTGGGGCTAGTTAATTCATGAAAGTATGTAAGTTTTGTGGAATTGATTCTTTTATTATACAAGTTACGAAAAAAATGTAAAAATAACGCTTGGCCAGAGGATTTGGGAAATGGTTGGTTCCTTTTTACGTATATTTCCCCCGATCTGCCCTTGTAGTTAGATTAGTTACCCCACACAACGGAGTTGCATCGAGTTCTGAGAAAAAAAGCAGGGGAATTTTCGAATTCTCCGGTCGCTTTGGCCACGCGGACGTCCCTGATTGGTGCAACAGGTTATGCGGGGCTGCAAAGCGTCTCGAGACATTCATTCTGTCTGGACTTTCTCGTGGTGGAAGGAGGTGTTTTTGCGTGCGGAAGTAAAGTGATGGGACGCTCGCAGAAGCGGCGAGAAAATGGCACTGTGCCGCCATGTTGTGAAGGGGCCTTGGAATGGCCTTAGATGTCCGCCAATTCGGCGATTTTTGATCGGAGTTGGATTCTCACCATCTGTTCGACGCTGCGAAAAAAGTTCTACATCATCTTGAATACTTTCTGCCATGTTACATATTAATTCCAGCCGGTGGCGTCCTGAAGAGCCGAGCATCCTTTTCCGTGACCTGCCATCCTACATATTAATTCCAGCCGGTGGCGTCCTGAAGAGCCGAGCATCCTTTTCCGTGACCTGCCATCCTACATATTAATTCCAGCCGGTGGCGTCCTGAAGAGCTTTCCTTTTTCGTGTCCTGCCATCCTACATATACCCACTTCCAGCCGGTGGCGTCCTGAAGAGCTTTCCCTTTTCGTGTCCTGCCGGCTTACATATACCTGTTTCCAGCCGGTGGCGTCTTGAAGAGCTTTCCTTTCGTGTCCTGCCAGCTTACTTCCAGCCCGTGCCGTCATCAAACTACGTCCAGCCCGCGCTGTCAACAAAATACATCCAGCCAGTGCCGTCATCAAACTACTTCCAGCCCGCGCTGTCATCGAAATACATCCAGCCCGTGCCGTCATCAAACTACTTCCTGCCCGCGCTGTCATCGAAATACATCCAGCCCGTGCCCCATTAATACAGCCGGATTCCCTGCCTCGGACTGTGTCTCAGGAGCCTTTAGCCCGTTCAGCTTCTCCTGATACGTCTCAACGCCTAGTTTCCCAAGAACATTTTTTAACAAGCCGAGTTCTGGACCCCTCTCTTGCAGTGGATCCCCTCTTGCCTCTTCATCATCCGTAGACGGAGCATGTCTACCACAGGTTCTTTTTGTTTGCTTTATTGGCTAGACTAACTAGCTTATTACCGTCCTTTTTTTGGGAAGTTCTCATCTCATCTAATCTAAACATAGGTGAACGAATCTTAATTTTGAGTCGGATCCTTTAAGAGATCTTGTTATTTGGTCATTTCCCTTTTCGACTGGTCAAGTGTTGTTTCCCCCCCCCCCCCTTTAAAACCCTTTTAACCAAGTGTTGATGTTTTATTTGCTACTGCCTAATTCTTAGGAAGTGTTGATTTAATCTTCTATTTCAATGAGGTAATTGTAATTGAGTAAATATATTTTAATATTCTGTTTCAATAATGTAATTGTAATTGAGTAAATATATTTTAATATTCTGTTTCAATGATGTAATTGTAATGAGTAAATATCTTTTGGTTTCTTGATAAAATTAAACTGGTTGCTCGCTTAACAAATGATGGTAGTGTGAATTTCTTACTTTCTTTTGGGGGGTATCTTGATTTTACGGGGTTTCTTTTCAGATTTGTGGTCAATAAGAGAATTTTAGGTGATAATAAGGAACACAACGCAGTGTACTGGCCAACTTAGGAACTTTATTTAGAAATTGGCAGAAAGCCATAACATATTTATTGTAATGTATACAATAAGTCTGGCGAGATACTAGCACTGAACTTTTGGGTGTGCACTAAAGCGTAAATAGTTATTGAAGATATCTAATTAATCAGCAAGTCAAAGTGAATATTGCCTTAAAAAAGGATTATGATTTGCATTCACCTCCTCTCAACAACCTGTAAATTTTCTTCTTTTTTCTCATATATATATTTTTGAGTTATATTGCTTGTGCATATTTTATATTTATTGTAATGTATACAATAAGTCTGGCGAGATACTAGCACTGAACTTTTGGGTGTGCACTAAATTGTAAATAGTTATTGAAGATATCTTATTAATCAGCAAGTCAAAGAGAATATTGCCTTAAAAAAGGATTATGATTTGCATTCACCTCCTCTCAACAACCTGTAAATTTTCTTCTTTTTTCTCATATATATATTTTTGAGTTATATTGCTTGTGCATATTTTATATTTATTGTAATGTATACAATAAGTCTGGCGAGATACTAGCACTGAACTTTTGGGTGTGCACTAAATTGTAAATAGTTATTGAAGATATCTAATTAATCAGCAAGTCAAAGTGAATATTGCCTTGAAAAAGGATTATGATTTGCATTCACCTCCTCTCAACAACCTGTAAATTTTCTTCTTTTTTCTCATATATATATTTTTGAGTTATATTGCTTGTGCATATTTTATATTTATTGTAATGTATACAATAAGTCTGGCGAGATACTAGCACTGAACTTTTGGGTGTGCACTAAATTGTAAATAGTTATTGAAGATATCTAATTAATCAGCAAGTCAAAGTGAATATTGCCTTGAAAAAGGATTATGATTTGCATTCACCTCCTCTCAACAACCTGTAAATTTTCTTCTTTTTTCTCATATATATATTTTTGAGTTATATTGCTTGTGCATATTTTATATTTATTGTAATGTATACAATAAGTCTGGCGAGATACTAGCACTGAACTTTTGGGTGTGCACTAAATTGTAAATAGTTATTGAAGATATCTTATTAATCAGCAAGTCAAAGAGAATATTGCCTTAAAAAAGGATTATGATTTGCATTCACCTCCTCTCAACAACCTGTAAATTTTCTTCTTTTTTCTCATATATATATTTTTGAGTTATATTGCTTGTGCATATTTTATATTTATTGTAATGTATACAATAAGTCTGGCGAGATACTAGCACTGAACTTTTGGGTGTGCACTAAAGCGTAAATAGTTATTGAAGATATCTAATTAATCAGCAAGTCAAAGTGAATATTGCCTTGAAAAAGGATTATGATTTGCATTCACCTCCTCTCAACAACCTGTAAATTTTCTTCTTTTTTCTCATATATATATTTTTGAGTTATATTGCTTGTGCATATTTTATATTTATTGTAATGTATACAATAAGTCTGGCGAGATACTAGCACTGAACTTTTGGGTGTGCACTAAATTGTAAATAGTTATTGAAGATATCTTATTAATCAGCAAGTCAAAGAGAATATTGCCTTAAAAAAGGATTATGATTTGCATTCACCTCCTCTCAACAACCTGTAAATTTTCTTCTTTTTTCTCATATATATATTTTTGAGTTATATTGCTTGTGCATATTTTATATTTATTGTAATGTATACAATAAGTCTGGCGAGATACTAGCACTGAACTTGTGGGTGTGCACTAAAGTGTAAATAGTTATTGAAGATATCTAATTAATCAGCAAGTCAAAGTGAATATTTCCTTAAAAAAGGATTATGATTTGCATTCACCTCCTCTCAACAACCTGTAAATTTTCTTCTTTTTTCTCATATATATATTTTTGAGTTATATTGCTTGTGCATATTTTATATTTATTGTAATGTATACAATAAGTCTGGCGAGATACTAGCACTGAACTTTTGGGTGTGCACTAAAGTGTAAATAGTTATTGAAGATATCTAATTAATCAGCAAGTCAAAGTGAATATTGCCTTGAAAAAGGATTATGATTTGCATTCACCTCCTCTCAACAACCTGTAAATTTTCTTCTTTTTTCTCATATATATATTTTTGAGTTATATTGCTTGTGCATATTTTATATTTATTGTAATGTATACAATAAGTCTGGCGAGATACTAGCACTGAACTTTTGGGTGTGCACTAAAGCGTAAATAGTTATTGAAGATATCTAATTAATCAGCATGTCAAAGTGATTATTGCCTTATTATGGGTTTATGATTGGCATTCACTACCTCTTACCAACCTTTTAAACAATTTTGTATACATTAATTTTTTTAAATAGGAATTTGATTTTTGAAAACTTTGTATTCAGTATAACTGGGAATACAAATTTAATATTTAGAAACTTAGTATACATTAATTAAGAATAAAAAATAAGATTGAAATTTTTATTTTTTTTATTTGAAATGTTAATGCAATTCTGATGCGTGTCATTTTGTACGATCACATCTTTCATATAATTACTTAGGTAAAGTCGCATGTAAATATTAACTGTGAATGTATATGTGATTAATATGGATTGTATTTTATATTCCAAAATTTCGTTTTTGTACAAGTATGGATTAGAGTTATTTTTCCTACTCGCAAGGTTGCACTGAATGTTAATAAAAAATTGTCCGATTATTTGTAAATAAGATGTTTACTTAATAACTCTCCTTGAATTTAAAGGGCTTTTGAAAAATATAAAATTAACTACAAAAAGTAGCAAAATTAGCAGTATTAATAAAAATATATATGAATGGAGTGGTTTAGATCATTTTCGATGAACATTGACGCAGCTTCTTCCAAGTAATGTGCCAAGGAAAGCATAAAATAATTGCATTTTTTTAAATTTTTGTCTTTTTTGCTGCGATTTTTCTCAACTTTCTTCAGAGTTCCCACGCTCATTGAAAGTCATTAAAAGTGCTTAATATTTTTGAACTTGTTTTCAAGGCCTTGAAAGTGCTTGAAAATGCTTAGAGGTGCTTAAAAGTCCTTGAAAATGCTTGAATAGGTCTTTAAAAGTCCTTAATTTTTACAGATGTTGTCCAACTACAAAATTTATAAAAATACAACTCGGACTTGCTATCCCCGCGTAACCGCCACTTATCTGCACCGTATCGGAATTTTCCGACACATTTGTATTACGCATCCACCAACTTGTAACTTTTTTGGTAGAATATTACTTCATTAAAAATTTAAATATAGACATGATGCCTGAAAACGAATTATCATAAGTCCTTAAAAACATTAATTAGGTCCTTAAAAGTCATTGATTTTCATTCTGTGATTTGAGTGGGAACCCTGTTGTAAATTTGTACAGCCCGTGTGTGGGTTGGGGAGGATGCTTGCATCTTTTTGGGCGAGTCCGGAGATCTCGTCGGATTATGTGTCGAAACGCAATTGCAGGTCGGTTTCTCCTTTAAAGACCTCCCAGAAGTTCCATCAAAATTTAGGACAAAATGTCTACAAAACCTGGAAGTGTCAGGATTTTTTTTTTTTTTTTTAATTTTTACGAAAATCGGGGAAATTTATCATTGTTTTGAAGGTATGTATCCCCGTCCATCTATATTTCTGCGCCATTTACCTGGAGAATTGCAGTGGTAATCGTAACTTTTCATTACCGCCAAAACTATTTTAATTTAGACCTGAAAATATATAATCGTCACAGTAGGTTGATTAAATGGCGTGACGAGGCGACTAAATAAACTAATCAACCGGCCACCTTTCGTTTCTCCACTAAACTACGATTTTTGTTTTTTAATAATTATTATCGAAATTTCAGGGCTGCCACAGGCGACTAAAAAGGCTACTAAAGCGACTATTTTAATAAGATTCATATTTAAACAACATTGGTAAAAGTGAACAGTATATCATGTGTATAGCAATGTGGAACACCTATGTTAAAACAGTAGTGCTCATACAAATACACTTGGCAATATATTCTTCGGAAGGGGTAATGAAATTTAAATTCAAAATATCATTTAAAGTTGCAATTTCAAGCAAAATAAATGATTGTTATTTGTAATTTAATAGTTAACATATAAAATTCGGAAGCGAATGTATCCCTCCTCCCTTCCTAAGCGCTTGTTTTGACACATCTTTTTCTCATGAATGTGTTTAGTTTTATTAACAATGTAAAGTTTAAAGAGTATGCACTGTAGAAACTCATTTAATGAAAAAAAAAATTAAAACTAGAGCATTTTCTAAGTATTGGCTTTATGAGTTTCCAACTACTGTTACACAATGTATCATCAGCTTCTTTCAGTATAGGTAGAATATCATTTTGTGAACAATTAAACTTTCCTTATATATGAGGATTATTCTGTACAAAAATTTAATTTTGCACAATTAAAATTATTTAAAATATCTGCTACTTAATGTACCTGTAATTATCTCTGAACTAATCAAATTTGAATAAAAATTATATATTTTTTAACCGTAAAAATAAAGTCATAAAAATATTAATATTCAGGATGACACAACATATTCAACTTAACTTAATGTTCAAAATAATTTTATTCTAGAAATAGCACGCATAACATTAAAACAAATGTTAATAAAAGGTTACATGTAACAGACATGGTCCTAACACGATTGCATACTGAGTGGTCACAGAACCTGGAAATCGGGGGAATTGTCGGGGAACTTTCTGATTCTGGCAAAAAATCGGGGAAATGTCAGGGAACTTTTTAAAATTTCACGAAAATCGGGGAAATTTTTCTATTATTTTCGGCGCGTTTTCTCGTTAATCCGTATTTTGGCGCCATTTACCCGGAAAATTGTAGTAATCGTTCGAAATTTAAGGCTACCGGAATAATTATAAACTTTAACGCCAAAACTATTTAAAAAAAAAAAAAAATGCATATTATCTCTTTAGCATACACGTTCTATATTATCGGAGTGTGTACTCATCTGAAAAAAATTGGCAAAAAAAAAAAAAAATGTAAAATCAGGGATTTTTTTTTTTTGGCCTGAATTTCGTGGCCACCCTGACATAGAAACAATTTGAAAGGTATTCGTACCTAAGTTCATACTTTAAACTAAACTAGCAAATAGAAAATTATTATAAGATGATTCAATATATAATAAGTGCTAATTTTTAATGACATATCCCATTCAGAGTATCAGTAGGATCTAACTTCAAGTCGTCTGAAAAATAAATATGGTAAGATTTGAGCAACCATTTATCTCAACCCTGATACAAGCCCTTGAGACTTTAGATCAGCTTTTCTGGAGAATTGGGAAAAACGGACTCTGATCGTTTTTTGCCGCTGGGCCTTCAAATAATGTAAACGAGCTTACAAAAAGCAATGTCTTTTTTTCTGGACCATAGCTGATTTTATTTTACATTGATATTCCTTACAAAATTCGAAACCTAATTTTTTAAAAGTCGTTATCCTTCGTGTAAATACAATGGATAAATATATTTATTACGTTTTCATGACTTTTGTACAAGCATTTCTTCTTTAATTTATCTTATAAAACTGATACGGAATCTTGAAAATTTCATACATCATCATTGTTGAAAATGATCATTGCGAAATGATACTTTTTGCCCCCTGGTGGTTGCTGCGTATATGAATACCATTCTTATTCTTGCAAGAAGCATTTGACAATTATTAGATCTTGGAAAAGCAAATTAGTTTAACTTCTACACAACATAATTTAGTGAGAAAATTATATACAAATGTTCTGGATGCGATCAACATTCGTATACCAAGAAACGCGAGGAATATCAAATGAAAGATATAGTTTCCGAGGTGAAGGCCACAATTCAAGCAAAAGTACTGGAAGTCAATTTGTAATCCGCTTTAAAAGTTACAGACCGGTGTCATATCAGTTTGGCTCACCTGAAGGCTGGTCTGGCATCGCGTGCCAAAGATGCTGGGTTCGAATCCTGGGAAAGGTGCCGGGTTATAGAATCCACGTCAAGCTGCAGGTCCCAGACTGATTAACCGTGAATGTGAACAGAAATAGGAACAAACCAAATCTTTATCAGATTAAAGATCTTGATGAAGTTAGTATAGAATTTTATAAAGACCGTGTTTGTTGCGAACGAACATTTGCATGTAATAATAGGTAAGCCGAACTCATGACTCAGACACTGAATGCTTGACAAGAGTTTCGAGAGTTTTAGAATTCGATTCCTTAAGTCTGCAATCTAGGATTTGAAGGATAAGTACACATACGACGCTAATTGTGACAAATAGTTTCTGGACCAATAATAGCCCATTAGGAAAAATTTAATACCCTGCTTAATTTTCCTTTAAAGCGAGCCCGCCTGATGGCTGTGCGGTTAGCAGTCTGGCCTTGCATGATTCGAAAGGTGTCGGATTCGAATCCCGGGATGTACGTTGTGGTTCGGAATTCATGTTAAGCTGTGGGCCCCGACCTGATTAGCTGTCATTATGCATAAAAATAGTTCATTGAGCGCAGTGCTAGAAGTGTGGGTAGACGGGGGGTGACGCGTCTCCCCACTTGTCCAGAAAATTCTCATGCGTTTCCCCACTTCTAAAAAACACTGAAATCTATCCCCCCCCCCCACTTCTAAAACCACTGAAACCTATCCCCCCACTTCCAAAACTACCGAAATCTATTCCCCCAGTTTTAAAAAACATTCAATCCGTCTAAAAACTAAAAGGGGGGGGGGGGGGGAATAGAATTAACCATTTTCATTACTTCTGCTTTTTGTGGCTGTTTGTTATTTTTTATACTTTCATTTTTATTTTCTTTAAAGCAGATTCAGTCAATTTTTCTTGGAAATGCGCGGCGAATTTCGGCGCCCGTTGTCTGGGGAAGTGAGGAAGGAATGGATAGAAAAAGACATATTTATTGCACTATCATTTCCTGTTTTGTCCTTGTCCATTTACTTTAAAATGTTTTGCGTTTTGTTGATTATTAGTAGAAAACAGTGCATTCCTCCAACTTAACCATTAACTCTTACATCTGATTCTAAACGGCATTTGTATTTGTAATCCATCAAGTACAAAACAAGATGAGATTGATATATTTGGCTTCAAAACTGTAAGAAAAATGATTACACTACAGAACGTTGAGGAAGGAGCAGTGGAAAATGTGCAAGTGCATCAAGTTGAAGAGACCACGTGGAGAGAGAATCTAGCACGTGGCAGCAACAGTAAGTAAAAACGTACTGCAGTAATGATTATCCAAAGTATTGGACACAAAATGATACTCACCTTCAGAAATACAACGAGTATCCATGGCTTACTTGTGAAGAACAAAAACTTGAATGCGACACATACAAAAGGCTGCTAAAAAGCTTGGAACCAGAAAAAAACAAGGTTTGAAACTTTCTAACGAATGGGTGTAACATTTTGCCACATGAAGACAAGGAATTTTACAAACGAGAATCCTTAAGAAAGCAGATTTTTAAACACAAAACCAGTAAAACTCATAAATGTGCAGGACAAATTATCCATGAAACTAAACGAGAAAGCTGAAAAATGCAAACATTTCCTTTAAGAAGGTAAAATATCATTTTGCAATTTTTTTACTTTCAATTTTTGAATGCACCATACAATACTTGTCTATACTATCAATGCCAAAATTGTTGAAACAAATTCATCTTATCACTGTTAACCGAGTCATGTAATTCAAAATTGTATAATTTTTTTTATTTATTCCCGACTATATTTTTCAGTTTTTATCACTAATTTTGTTTATAAATTTCTTTGAACATTAAGCAATACTGGGTATGGGATATTAGATAGTACTAAAATTAATTAAGCATAGATTTTCTTCTTTAAAAATATACCAAGCATGTAGGGAAATGCGAAATGTAATGACACTGAGAAAAAGTTTTTAAAACTTTTATGAAAGTATGCTTATTTAGAGGCAATATTTAAATGTTATGTATATAATGTTGTAATAATGTTATGTATATAAACAGTTATGTATATAAACAGTTATGTATATAATGTTGAATTATTACTTCATCTCTTACTTCCTAGTAAACAAACTAAGTCGTAGAATATTCATTAAAATAAATTTTGGACCCTTGTTCGAGTTGAAAATTGTTTCCTTTCTACAAGTTAATTGTAATTTATTTAATTGTTATAAATTTATTGTCATTAGAAACGAAATTATAAAATTTATCGTTGAGGGGGGGGGGGGGGTGCACTTGTCACCAACTTTTGGCCGTCCCCCCACTTCTACCACTGATTGAGCGTACAAACCAGCCAACCAAGCATTAGATTTCCTCCTCATTTTACGAACAACGTTGGATATCGAATTATGAAAATGTGTGTCCTCTAAAAGTATTAATCCTTTACACTCGAGAAGTGACTTTCACTCACCGCATGATTGGATGCCGCAACTCGAGACGACCACTAGGTTTGATGCGGAAATTCGATGCAAAGCCAATGACTGTGTTTAGTTTCTTTGAAGCGGATCTGTAACCGAGAAACGAACCAAAAATGGCGGGAAACGTCTCGAGTTGCTGGTTCCACCGCGCGAAAAAGGCCTCGAGTGCAAAGGGTTAATGATATCAACGGAATGCAGAAACTTAAACGCATATAAAATTAAGAATAATAGGAAGCCGATCATCAGAATTGAGTTTTCGTAAGTAAGTGCTGCATTTCCACTTTGCAAAATAACATTGTTCATCGACTTTCCAAAGATAAGTTGGAGTGGGGGGGAGAGAGAGAAACACCAGAATGATGTGAATCTGTTCACATTTTTTGCGGCATTAAACGCGTTTCATAACATTGTGACCTTTCTGATCAAGATTAAGTAAAGATCGAAAGAAGCCACCTGACGACTGTGTTGTTAGCGCTCTGCCCCTCGTATACCAAAAGTACCGGGTTCGAATACTATACTGGGCACAGATGGTCGTTGTGGTTCCGGAATACACACTAAGCTGTAAGGTTCCGGTCTGGCAGTCTGCTATTGTAAAGAAAAGGGGGAGGGGGGAAACGTCGTTGAGCGTACAAACCAACCAAAAGAAGTAAAGTTGTATAATGAATGTATTTTTCTTTACTACACCGATTCATAGTTACAGCACGATTCCAAATCTCGAGTGGTTGATCAGCTCAACAACTAATTTGTGTGCATAGTAATGGTTAATCAGGCTACAGCTTAACATGGATTCCAAATCACAACAAAAATCCATGCCTACGTCCAGGATTCAAACCCGCAATCTGCATTCGAAATATGAGTAGATTTCGGGTTGTGTAAAAGTGTTTTCAATTTCAAATTGACTTAAACTTTTTGTGCTCATAAAGTGTTACTTCTTGAAAATGTTCTAAATACAAATTTGTACTACATATTTGTTCTATCAAAACTGATACTTTTTGCTCCTCTTAAATATTATGTGTTTTGTTTGATGATAGTGTCCTTAATAAATTCATGTTGCATTCTATCACATAATAATATTTTACATAATTAACATACAAAAAAAAAAGCTAAATATTCTTAATTTGCGTAACTTTTAGTAATACAATATATGCATAAAGAGACCACGAGTTATTGTTAATTAGTTAAAAAAAAAGTGGCGATACCCCTGCCCTGGCTCAAAACCTTTTACACGGAGTAGAAAAAAAACCTTTCGAAAACGTCCACTACTTTTCAACTTTTACTAAAATTTAACTTAATGAAATTATCTTTTTTCCTGAGTAATTAACATATGTTTGTTATAAAAGAGGTGAATTTATTTACTTCGATTCTCTGACTTCCCATTATAGAGGCATATTTCTTGTAAAATGTCCTTGCAATAATCGAATAAAATGAGCCATTAATGTTTATAATTAAAACAAATTTCGCCATTTGGGCTTAAAGTAGTAAAGAGGAAAATTTTAAGAGCACACAAAATGCAAAATTACCATCAGAATAGGGTATTTGACAAATTTTCAAAATATGTTTTAAATAAAAGGTATGCATAAATAAAAGACACGTACTTTTTCTTTTTTCAAAATAAAGCCGCAAAACGCTAAAAATTGCATTTCAAAATGCAAGTAAAAGCCCCGCCCCTAAAACGCTGCTCAAAAACCCATCTGACTGTGTGACGTCAACCTTGCATAAACAGCATCGCAATCACGAGTGAGTTTCCAGCGCGAAATGTGTTTTTCTTTTGATTTCGTTCCAAGAAATGTTTCACCGGTATCGGTATTATGCGGTACCCCACTGTACAAGTACTTCAATTAAAACTCCAGAAAAGTTGTTTACACATGTGCTTAGGAAAGCAGACATACAAAAAAAGTGGTTAAATCTTGCAAGAAGATAATAAACTTAGTTTTCACCACAGACTACGATTCACTTCTGTGAAGATCATTTTGATGCAAGTAATACTTTATTTAATTCTTTTAAATGTTTTAACTACACAATATTAAGTTCAAGTACTAATGCACTATTGAAACATTGACTTTTTTTTTTTTTTTTTGGTAAATTTGAAACCAAAATATTTGTTTTGCTTACATGAATTGTTTTGACAAAAACCTTTTTTGTCTGTCATATTAACCTTTAGTTACTGTATGCGGTCTGACAGACCGCGAGTCATTTTTTGTAGAATGCTTCCAACCGCCTAAAATATTTAGTCTTTGACTTTAAATTAATTTTTCCAATTCTTTGTTACTAAAATTTTAAATTGATCTTCACCCAATTTTTTGGAGCAGTATAAACCACGTGTTGCCCTTGCGCCAAAAAAGATCAAACCACCCAATCACAGCAGTTAACCCTTTATTTACTGAATTTTTTAAAATTTGTACCGACTCTTTTAAATACTTAATGTTTCCAAAAAGAAGCAATCTTGTGCTGTCTTTCAATAGGTGAAGAACAAACTTCATAGAAGTGGACTTCAAAGTCCCTATGGGTTTCAAAGCATTTAAATCAGTACAGTACCATGAAAAATGCAGTACAATGACTGGACTTATAAGTACCGTCAGTAGATGAAGGGTTAAAGGATTTTGTTATGATAATCTTCTGTTTCTATTCACCTCAATGCATTATTACTTGTCTTTTTCACCTTGTTGTCTTTTTTAAATAATATCAGCTATAAACTATAAGGAGTGTTCCGTTTCATCCCTTTCTGAGGGGTGAATTGGAACAACATGAAAAAAATCAAAATAAATGCAAGTCACGTTTTTCCCAACATTTTTGGGCTTGATCATTATAGAAGAAGGTAAGACCCACGTTCCTAAGTCAAAAATATGTTCGTTAACGATATTATTACACTCTATTTTTACTTTGAAAGTTGAAAATTGTTCCTTTTCACTCCGTTTTAACGGTACTCAGCGAATTATATAATTGCTTTTTTTTTTTTTTTTTTTTATCCGAATGTTTTTATGATTATTATAACTGTAAAAGTGTTGTTGCTTTTCTAATTATAAGAACTGTGAGAATTGTTGATACTTACACAAATGTTTTAACAATTCTAAACTCTGCAGAATAAAATTCTGAGCTTGGCTTGAAAAAGAACCCCACAACAAAGCATCTATTTTGGGTAAATTCGAAATGTGTGCCTTTACAAAACCATCTTCCAATGTTCCAATAACACTTCTTAAATAAATATTTCCTAAAAGTTACCTTTAATGGTCATAATTAATCATAAAGTAGGAAGAAAGACGAACCAAGCTTAAAAATAAACGTATGAAGTTGTTTGTTCACAAACTTCCACTCCACAATATTGACGTCACATTCTGGAAGGAGCTTAAGCGATCGTTTCTGGTCACATGACGAAGCGCTCAGAAAACCATTTTTTAGAATTCGATTTATAAAAATTTGAGCAATTATTTCGAGTGGAAAATGCTTGCATTATTATTACTTCGTTAAATACTATGTATATGCTGCATTTGGTAATTATTTGTTGATGGTGTCAAATACCCTATTGCTTCTATAATGTGGTGTCAATCAAGATGCTCTTTATAGTCTGAATGGGCGTGGAAATGCATATCATTGGTTGCAGGCTTGGATGCTGGGAATTCTGGGAAGGAAATTGCTAGAAAACTTCATTTTCCCCGGAGACTCCATCCGCAGAGGAGGACGTACTACTTAGAAGTAAGAATACTTTCCATCGTTCCAAATTTGTTAATATTTACGTTTATTTTTTTAACTTCTGGAAAATAATAAGTGACAAGTAATGATAGCAACTGTTAGTTATATAGACTAGACGACTGTACATTAAGAAAAACTTCTGGTGTTCCTAATGTTATTTTTTGGAGCATTCTTTAAAAATTAGAACTTTCTTTAGAAAGTGGCCAGCTTGATATGTAAAAATCAAACTGTAATTTTATATTTAAATTTTCTATCTGTATCCGTTTCCTTGTATATTAATAATTTGAATAAATTATCCTAGAATTTATTTAATCCGGTTTTTATTTTGATAAATTTAAATATTATATTTTAAATTTTTAGATCTAAATAATATACAATAAGGAATTTTATATTTTAAGTATATTTGAAACAGTACATAGAAATTCAAAGGAAAGCAGGTTTAGCCAATCTTAGCTCTTGTGCCATTAAAATCCATACAACCAACGCAGTCATTTTAGAAAGTTATGATTTTTGGAGTTGGAATTAAAAGTGCTTAATATTTTTGAACTTGTTTTCAAGGCATTGAAAGTACTTGAAAATGCTTAAAATCCTTAATTTTGGCGGATGTTGCCTGACCAACTGCAAAATTTATAAAAATACAACTCGGACTTGGCCGACCAAACGGTATAGTGGTTAGCATACTAGCTTCTAGACCGCGAGGTTGCGGGTTCGAGTAACGTGTAAGGCATGGGTGTTTGTAAATGTATGTTGGTTTGTCAAATGACGAATGTTTCGGCGCATTCTAGCCCTCGTGTTGCTGACGGCGACAGATAATCTTAAAACAACTAACCTATTTGCAATACTCATGTGCAATATCTGCTTGCAATACACATGTGCAATACTCATCTGTAATACACATATGCAATACCCATTTGCAATACCTATTTGTAATATCAACTTGCAATAACCATGTGCAATACCTACTTTATAGCAAACACATGTGCAATAACTATTCTCAATATATATGTGCCGACCAAACGGTATAGTGGTTAGCGTGCTAGCTTCTAAGCCGCGAGGTTGTGGGTTCAAGTCCCGTGTTAGGCATGGGTGTTTGTAAATGTATGTTGGCTTGTCTAATGACGAATGTTTCGGCGCATTATAGCCCTCGTGTTGCTGACGGCGCCAGATAATATGAAAACAACCAATCAACCATACGCAATACCTAGTTGCAACAAGCATTTGCAATATACAAGTACAATACCATTTGCAGTACACATGTGTAATAACTATATGCAGTATCTATATACAATACACATAATTATTAACACTGATAATCTCAATTTTAGAAAAACCCTCGATATAAAATAGTAACGGATCAAAGTTGCCCATGCGCACTGAGTATCCCCGCATAGATCCATGTAAACAATCCACGTAACAATTCTTCTGGATTTCTACCTGGCTTCATGCGCCCATCCAGGTAACCGACGAGTCTCCACTGTGAACGTTCCCATAGAGTAGCACAGTTTAACACTTTGCACTCGTAATTATGCTTTAGAAAGTTAGCAAATAACTCAGAATTTTTTTCCGTGTTCAATCAAGATGAGTTTTTTTTTTTTTTTTATGGAAATGTGTTCCAATTTGACTAGAAGGTTTACCATCCTTAAATCAAAATTTTTTAAATGTAGCCCCTGAATACACCCCTTTACCTAGGAGGGGAATGTGGCTACATAATATTTTATTTTTCAACGTGCCAAAATAATTTATTGAAACTACTAAGAATACTTAAATGTATATGTTTATATGTTAAAGTTTATTAGTGATTAAGTATATATGTTAAAGTTTATTAGTGATTACGAAGAACTAACTTTTTCCAATTCAACTTTTTGAGAAATACATGTTTTCCTGAAGTTTTCTCTTGAAACGGCACAAGAAATCAAATCAAAATATGGTAAAATTACCAAGATATATATAAAAAAAACATTTCAGCAGGGTTTTGTGTCAAAAGAGAGCGTGATAAGTGTTGGTTCATGACGGTCCGAGCACTTTTCTGCACCACTTGAAAGGAGCGATAAGTAGAGTTTGTCGATGGTTGGGTTTGTTAAGATTTACTTGCTCAAGGGCAACACTAAGGCTGAGCTGCTGGGTAGCTGTCCAGAATGGTTCGGTGTGCAAAAGGTAAAAAATCTAAGAAATGTAATACTATGAGCAAACCATATAAACAATATTTAAGGGCGGAACGTAATGCCAGCACCTCCATCAAAGCAAATCAACTTAACCAAAAAATGTCTGTTCAAATTATTTCTAAGTTATCACAGTTTGCCCAATACAGATGCGATGTCCCCTGTACGGGGACATACGAGCGCGATGGTAAAACGAGTGATGTCCCCTATACGGTTGGTTGTTTTCAGATTATCTGGCGCCGTCAGCAACACGATGGCTATAATGCGCCCGAAACATTCTTCATTAGACAAGCCAACATACATTTACAAACACCCATGCCTAACACGGGACTCGGAACCCGCAACCTCGCGGTCTAGAAGCTAGCACGCTAACCACTATACCGTTTGGTCCCCTACACGGGGACATACGAATGAAAAGGGTTAATTTTACCTCGCACTATGCGAGTAAGCACCCATCCCGTCTTTACTGTGTAAGAATCCTCAGGATCTTTTTCTGTAAGTACTCACTGATCTTGTATTTTTTAGTCTATTTATAATTTTTTGATCTACTAACATATCGGGACTCTGGCTGCCAAATGCATCCAAATTTACGACTTGTAATTTATTTTTAAATCCTTTACGTTGACTTCGATTTTGTGTGTTAGTCGATGGAGGGCAAATCTGTAATTAACCCGATTGCCGTCATCAGATCAGGCTGAAACTTAGCAGATGATATCAATGACGATGCATTCTATCAAATTTTGGGGTTGTAACTGTCATTAAAAAGTCGCTTTTACGGAATACTAATAAACCAACTTGCCGTCATCCAATCGCATTAAACCGACCATTGTTGAAACTCTTTCTTGTTGCCAATTTTTTTTAATGAATAAAAAAATTACTTTAATCGGAATAAATAAATGATATGGAGATATGAGAGCATAAATGCACGTTCATTTTTAATAAATTGAAAATTTTGAAACTTAGTTTGCCGCACATTTTGCTATTGGAAGTGCTTTTGATACTTAAAATTAGATGTAAATACCAAGCACACGCTGTTTACTACGCCTGTGTTAACGAATATAAAAACTGGCAATACATATACAGGGTGTTCGGAAACCACCGCACTTCATATATATTTTCATAATTATGAGCAAAAATGAATAATATTTGTAATTTGAACTAGGGTCCGCAAATCAATATTTATTGAGATATTCGCAATCAAAGTTTTATCAATTCGAACCAATTAAATCCTTTCAATCCAATTCTGAAACTCATTTTATTCGTCCGTTTATCATTAGAGGTTACTAGAATTTTAATCGTTTGCTGATTGGAAAAAAAATATTTAAGTGGGCGTGGTGGACCAAAGCACAAGAAAAATTAAAGTTTTAAGTTTACTTTTTTTTTCTCTTTATCACCTTTTGGCTAACAGTTGATTTGAAAATATTTACATTTTTTAATGCTTGAATTTGAAGTGAGCATATGATTTGGAAACCCTAACTTTTCAAAAGAAATAATTTATATTTGGAATTTTAGTTGCAATAAATAGCAGATAATTTGGAATTTTATTGTTCTTGTTTAATTAATAATCTTCGTTCGTACTATAAGAAACATCTTTTTATAAAATAATAAACAATTATCATAAATTCATACAGAGACTTATCTTACTATAATTAAATAAGTTGTTAAAAGGCAGAATGTTTGGGCAACATGGAAAAGGTCCCGCGATCGAACCTTGCCGATGATTTTCAGTCATTCTTTAAAATGAGTATACACGACAGTGATCGTAACAGATAGTGTTGTGTGAATTGTTTAGCTATATTAGGGAGTTATCTTAATTTCTTAACTCTACAGACTGAAAAAACTAGGACAGTTTCCATTGAAAGACCTCCCGGAAGGCACGACCATCACACAGGTATCGATTTAACCACATATCGGTGCAGAATGACTCCATATAACTATCACGCCTTAAAATATGTGACCAATGCTGTAAGAAGATACCGATAGGGGGCGCTGCAATCATTTCTGAAAGTACTTAATTGTATAAATTGTATTTGATTTTTTTTAGCAACAGGGCTGGACTTCATTAAGACAGTGTAACATTGAACAACTCAGAGATATCAAAATTTAATGAAAATGCCTTCCTGGAGGTTTTTCAAGGGGGAAGTTGCACTCATTTTCGTCTTGAATGGGAATAAATATAGAAAAATTCCACACTTCAAATTAATCAGAACGAAATCGTAACAAAATTCAGATAATAAAATAAACTACAAACTTCAATTTGTTACAGTTAGAGGGCGCTATATTTGCTTCGAGAAAGTATTGAACTGAATTCGTTGTATGTGTTTTTTTTTAGCAACAGATACAAGAGGACTATATTGTATTGAATGATCAAACATAGACAAATCATTATTGGATTATCCATACTATAGGGTGGAACGCCTTCCGGGAGGTCTTTCAAACGGAAACTGAAACACATTTTCGTCTTGAATGGAAGGAAATACGGAAAACTCCCATTAAATTGCACATAAGTTCGAACGCGATCGTAATAAAATTCAGGTAATCAAATAAACCAACAAGTTAAATTTACTACTGTTAGGGGTCGCCATGGAAAAGTATTAGTTGGTTTTATGTTATGTCTTAGCAACAGCTACAAAACAAGAGGACTATACTGCACGGAACATCGTAAAATATTGGCCGTTCATTTTTAGGTCATCCATATGTAATAAGGACTGCCTTCCGTGAGGTCTTTTAAAAGGAAACTAAAAAAAAATTTTATTTGACTTTTTGAATTTCAATGGTCTTGTTTTTGTTATTGTGTTTTTTGACGGGAATGTTCTCTATTTCCTTCCATATAAGACAAAATGCGTTTTAGTTTCCTCTTTAAAGATCTCGCGGAAGGCTTTTCCTCCTTATCACTAGCACTACGTTCCTTAGCTTAGTTAGTCTATATCTTGCTGTAACTATATCCTGGCGCAATTTAATTTTTATCTAT
The DNA here is from genome assembly GCA_963978545.1 of Linyphia triangularis. NCBI lineage: Eukaryota > Metazoa > Arthropoda > Arachnida > Araneae > Linyphiidae > Linyphia > Linyphia triangularis. The sequence goes on from OZ021732.1 coordinate 5,373,621, forward strand.
AGCCATAAAATATCGAATCAAATCTAGTAAAATATTAATGCAATATGTTGCCACTCTGGCCTCGCATGTCAAAGGTGCTGGTTTCAAATCCTGAGTGAAGCATTGATGTTCGTCGTGGTTCGGAATCTACTCTAAACTATGCGTCCCCGCTTCATTAGCTTAGTTATTGTAAAAGACAGTATCCCTGTGAAATAGCTCCCAGAAGGCTTTTCCTCCTTATCACTTGGACTACGTTCATTTATCTGTATATTGTTGAAACTATATCCTGGCGTAAGTTAATCTTTATCTATAGTCATAAAATGTCGAATCAAATCTAATAAAATACTAATACAATCTGTTGCCACTGCCTCGCATGTCAAAGGTGCTGGGTTCGAATCCTGGGTTAAGCATCGATGTTCGTTGGGGTTTGGAATCCACGCTTAGCTATAGGTCCCGGCCTGATTAGCCGTGTTATAGTGCAAAAAATTAGGTCGTTGAACGTAAAAACCAACCAACCCTTATCATGGTTTTAGCAATGTTATACAATCGTTATAAACGTTTGGTAGAGAGATAATGGGATTGAACGGTATATTAATACCCTTTATAAAAAGATTTTTTTTTTAAAGTAACCCATAACAAATGTTTTTACTATATAAATCTTTGTATGCAACTTTTATGTGCAATTGCAACTTGTCGAAGGGATTTTAAGCCCAAGAAAGTTTCTATAGTATTTGAGCACTACGAACATAACCATCGCTTGTGTAACATTGACTAATATCCCTCCCCCCCCCCCCACCTAAGGAAAGAAGTTTAATAGAAGATTTTGTCATCGACGACGAGTCTATCTGTCAAGTTTTAGCTCGATTGGACGTCAAATGGTATGTCAGTCCTTCGAAATAGAAATAGAAACGTGGGTAAAAGCGACCTTTTTATGACAGTCTATACGTGATAGAATCTAAGGATAGAATGCATTGTCATTGAAAACGACTATCTACCTCCCAAATTTGTGCTCGATTCGATTTTAGCCTCCGTAAATTTCCTGACACAAAAAAAATAAAAATAATAATCGAATAAATATTCAAATTATTCGAATTAAAAAAAAAACCCTCTTCCAAATTAAAATCTCTCAATTAGTTTGAGATTCGAATCTCAGCAATATGCAGTGATAGGTTTGGTTAGATAATTAATTAAAATTACATTTGGCGTCAAATCAATCGCCAATGTTGATATGGGTGGGGTTTAAGGCCTTTTATAATAAAGGCGTGAGCAATTTGTGTTTTATTCGCTGCCATTGGTACGTTTGGGGTCGGTAGTTCGGTTTTTAACCTTGCGCTGACTAAAAAGAGTCCCAACTTTAAAAAAATTTTAGACCCAAAAATTTTCATTTGCGGCCCCGACAATATATTGGAAATATGCTTTATTTTTGTTATAGAATACGCTGGTACTAAGGAAGTGCGGTGGTTTCCGAACACCCTGTATAAAGGATTTATAATGCAAATTTTGTTTTTATAGGTTATTTTATTACCATTCTTATTTTTAACTTCAAATATGGTTTGAAAACTAAATTGGAGAAATAAGGTGTTTGTTCCTGTCATAACTAGCTGATCAAACGGTATAGTGGGTTAACATACTAACTTCTAGACTGCGAGGTTGTGGGCTCGAGTCCAGTGTATGGCATGGATGTTTGTAAATGTATGTTGGCTTGTCAAATGACGAATGTTTCGGCGCACTATTGCCCTCGTGTTGCTGACGGCGCCAGATAATCTGATAACAACCAACCAACCCGTCTTAACTAATGTGTTTTGTTTTGAAACCACCGACTGTCTATTCACAGCAATTGGAAATGTCTTAAAATAAGACACAAAATTGTCTTAAACATGTGGCACTGTTTTAAGATCTAAAATGGTGTCTTAATCTTTAAGACTCTTGAAGTGTCTTAAAATGGGGTATTTTCAGACGTTTAGATTGTCTGAATTGGGGATATTTTCAGACAGTTGATGTGTCTGAAAGGGTTGTTAAAGTTACCTTTCAGATGTTGGGAAGCTAAAAATAAATTTATTTAAATTAAAATGCAATAAATGAGCTTGTGTTAAATTACAAATTTTTATTAAAAGAAAAGTCAAAATTACTGTTTTATTACCATGTTGCACATAACTTTTTGTTGACTATGTTTCACTTTCCTGGTAAATTTAAGCATGGGATTTCAAAACTGCAACACAACTGTTAATAATAGGCACACAACTATTAATATATCCAAGCAAGGGATTTGGGACTTAATGTAAATATATGTATTAGGATAAAATGGACATTGTATTGTGGCTGAATCTTAAATAGAAAAGGTTTGACTTCCAAGATTGTATCACAGTTTTAAGTTGCTTTTTACAAGTCAATTTTAACATCAAATAACAAGCGTGATGTAAACACTTATACACTGGTAAAAAATTCAGTTCAACGTTGAACCAAATTTTGGTGCAACTTCAAGGGTGGTTGACATTTGCACCACTTTTTGGTGCAACTTCCACGAACGAAAAATACTGATGAGGAGGTTTCACGAAAATATGGTGCAACCTCAGATCACCGCAACCGTAACGAAACTTCGATTGAAATCGACAACAACCGCATCAAGATCGAAAGCTGTGTTTAGCCAAGGCTAAACTCGATTCATTAATCGAATTCAAGGTAAGTAAAGTGCTTTATTTTACATATATGGTAAATATTGTTTGCTTACTGTAAATTAATTATAGATGTAGAAACTGATTTGTCCTGTGTCCAGTTAGGCTGAAGTGATGTTGACAAATTCGCAGCAATGCATTACCAGTGAAATTACCTTAATATTTCTGATTTCGCGATGTTCTATCACACCCTTGCTACAAAAGTGACACAACCCAAAATTTTTTATTTTTAAGTTAAAGTGTATACATAATCACAGATTTTATGGGCTGGAAGAAAGCTCAAGTCTGTTTCAACTTGAATTTAATATAAAAACAATCTTGTGCCATTCAACTAGCTTCAAGTAGTACATGCAGTCTCGGATTTTTTACTCAAAATGATGAATTATGAATTATATAATTTTTGTAGAAAGGGTGCAATATATGTATGAATTAAAAATTATTTTATTCAATAATTATCGGCATTATCTTAAAGTTTATAAGCTTTAACTGTTGTATGCAGTTTCAGACCCGAGTCATTTTTCATGAAATGTTTCCACCCTTGAAAGTGAACAATGGTCCCTCCTCTTTTCAAATAAATAACAGTACTTAAATAATATTTTATTAATTTTCCGTCAACTTTTAATCACGCTTATGGAAGAATGGTTTGAGAGGCCACTCATATGAATTATGTAACAGTTTATGCCATCGCAGTTGAAAGTTTAATCATACAAAATATTCAAAAGTTTAATTTATTCAATTTCTCGAACAATTCAATGCATTTTCATCTAAACATGTTTTCTGAAAAAGAATGCTAAGGCCCCTTTCGTTCAAATTATACGTTTTCATTAAATGCTATTTTAAATTTATTTTTTTCCCCACGTAGTTTATTGTCTTTTTATATATAATTTATTTCAATTTTACCTGTATCACTAATAGACTGTTAGGCGACTGCATGTTGAGGTACATCATTCTGTATTTTTTATAGAATGCGGAGAAAAGTAAGAAGAATACAAATCCCCTCGCCTGCTGTGGCAAAAATGGCCAAAACTAGTCAAAAATTGACATTTAATGACTTGAACTAAATCCGACTGCCAAATATGTCATAACTTGCTAGTAAATAAACCCACTTTTTCGTCTGGTCACCGAACGCACTTTGATTTTTAATGATTGGTTGTATTCAGATTATCTGGCGCCGTCAGCAACACGAGGGCTATAATGCGCCGAAACATTTCGTCATTTAACAAACCAACATACATTTACAAACACCCATGCCTACACGGGACTCGAACCCGCAACCTCGCGGTCTAGAAGCCAGCACGCTAACCACTATACCGTTTGGTCGGCTTGATTTTTAATGAAGAAGGACGCAAATGATTTCTGTTTTCTGGGTCAGAAAACTAGCATATTTCAAAAGTGAGCTTAATTGGCAACATCAGTTACGTCATTAGGGACATAATATATATTGTGTACTTGGCTCATTTTTAAAAGATACGAGTAAGCAGTCGCCTGATATCTGAACCGTCTGCAGCCTATAATTGAAAAGAACTAAGGGTTATCAAATAAAAAAAGAATGCTCATTATTTGGTAATTAGACTTAGTTCAACTCATTCCAACTCGATTTTTGACCAGTTTCGGCCATTTTTGCCTCTGCAGACCAGCGGACTCATAACCTAACTTTTCTCCACATTCTGTAAAAAAATTTAGAATGATGTTCGATGGAGTACTTTAACATGCAGCTCTCCTTCGGACTATAAGTGTTTAATTGAGAAATAAATTGCATAAATAATAAATCGTCTCAGATAGTTATCGTTTAAATAACCAAAAAAAAAAATTATTCTGTGTAGAGCGACCAGTGATATTTCAATGAAATTGCAGTAAAACAAACACAATTTTATACGTAATAAAAATAATAATAAACTCAGGATTTAATCATGCTCTTTTGTATATTTCAGTTTTCCGATGATGATGCTCAACTCAGCTCACAAATCCATAGGAGTGCGAGGTGGTGGAGATCTCTTCTGATCATCACGTTGCAAGACATCTCAGATATGCTCAATGTCTGGGGGTTTAGGTGGTCAACGGAAATGTCCAAAGTCAAAAGAGTGTCCCTGGAGCCAGTTTGTAGCAACTTGTGGCATGTGGAGTGTCCCATTGTCCTGCTAGAATTGCCCAAATCCAGCCGAATGCACCATGGACATGAATGAGTGCAGGTGATGGGAGAAGATGCTTACATACCTGTCAGAGTCGTCTCTAGACTAATCGGGGGTCACATATCGCTCCAACTGCACATGCCACAGATCATCGCAGAGGCTCCACTAAGTTGAACAGTTCCTTGTAGACATATAGGATCCATGGATTCATAAAGTTGTCTCCAAACCCCGCTTGTCCATCTGCCCAATACAATTCTAAACGAGACTCATCAGACCAGGCTACGTTTTCTAGTCATCAACAGTTCAATAGCGATATTGGTGGTCCCAGGCGAGTCGTAAATCCTTGTGTCATGTAGTCAACAACGTCGTGTGGGATTCCGCCTCACATCTATATATTTAATAGGCAATACGTTTTTTTTGGATAGTCCGTCCGCCTAAACTGCTTAACCAATTTTAATGATCAAGGTGTCATTTTAAAGGAAATAAGCTGTAGATTTGCCAAAACGTGCCAAAATAATTTATTAACACTTCATTAATTAGTTAAATTTCAATATTTTTCATCATTAAGCTACTACAAAGCCTCAATGATTATGAATATATGATTGGCAACATCCTTATGTATGTAAACAACAAACCCGTTGCTAATTTTAAAGCTCTTTTTAAACTCTTCGTTTCAAAGTTGATTTTTTCTGTTTTTCTGAAGCATTTTTGTATTAAAACTTCACATTGCAAGATCAACAAAAGAAGTGGCAAGTAAGAAAGCGTGGAGCCGGCAAAACTATCACAAGATTGTATACTGTTAATCTGAAAAATCTTGAGCTGTTTCATGTGCGGTTGTTGTTATTGCACGTTCGTGGTTTGCCTCCTCACAAATTAATATTAAAAGAAAATTCGATTGTTTTGTTAATAAGAAATCTCAACACTTCCAAGGCATTGATTAATGGAACACGAATGCTCATCAAAAGATTGTACCGCAACTCCTTGGACTGTGAAGTTTTGACAGGTGCCTCAACTGGGCAACGCATACTGATTCCGCGGATACATTTAAGGAGCTCGGGCACACTGCTGCCTTTCTCCTTACAAAGAACACAATTTCCAGTCATCCTCGCTTTTGCCCAATAAGTCGCAAGGACAATCACTTGGAAAAGTGGGCATATACCTCCCACAGCCAGTTTTTTCTCATGGCCAATTGTATGTTGCAGCAAGCCGAGCACGATCTTTTGATAGTTTAAGATTTTATGTCTCTGATACAAATGAGCTGGGGCATTTAAAATGTGATGAGCGTATCTTTACAAAAAACATAGTTTATAGAGAACTTCTTTAAATTTTTGTATTATAAGTCCATTGTAATATTTTGAATAGTTTAGTCTTATTTATACTATTTGAATGCTACTGTTTAAAAGATTAGGATAATGTGCATGGGTTTTATGAATTATATATATTTAGGAAGTTTTGCATTAATTGTTTTGCATCTATAAAAATGTAAAAATTATTTGTTTTGTCACAGATGTATATTACTTAGAAATCTATGATTGCTGTACTGATTTAGACTCTGTCAGGCGTGCTTCAGAAACAGGATACATCTCTGGCTAATTAATGCTCTCTTTAAAATTTTAATTGAATATAAATGTTTTTTGCTTAGTTTATTATTAGAGCTACTACCTAATGTTCTTAAAAAGTGTACCAGGATGGACTTGGGTCCTTATCTCTAAACATTTACATTTATTGTTCTAATTTGCAAACAATAACATTTTTTAAATGCCATTAAATTTAATAGGTTATATTTCAGGAATTAATGGGCATTACAATGTTATCCTAAAGGATTGTGTTCAAAATCTATAGAGAATGTTAGAGCATGCGAATTATAACTTCCTTCTCTTTCGATAAACAAAAATCCATTCTTTCCTTAATACAACTACTCTTTAATTAAAATTTTACTGTTCTGTTTATGTAAACTTGAATTTTCCGAGCGTAGTGAGGCGTTTGTATCCCAACCCAAGCGAGGCATTCAGGGGTTGGTGAGTGTAGCGCGCGTTGTTTTTTATAAAAATAAATAAAAGATATTGGGACTTCAATGTAAGGGCATAGCTAACGAAGTTTTAAGTCAGAATGTTGGCGGATAATATATTTAACTTTCTATTATGAAACTTGCAATTTGGGTGTTTTCTCTATTAGCCCTTACATTAAATTTATAAAAATTTGGTTACATTTTTTATGGCTGGCAAACCTATTCGAGCACAGCAAGATGTTTTAACCACAAATTCGAGCGGCAAAGCCGCTCAATCCGAGCGCAGCGAGGCGTTTGGGGTTTGGTGAGCGTTAGCGAGCAGGGGGCGAAGCCCCCTAGTCATTGATGGTTCTTTGAATTGTTTGCTCATTGACACTTGTTGATGCCCCAGCATTGAAATTCGTGGCAATTTGTAGAAGTGGTGCACTTCCATCTTGTTTAAGGATTCTCCTTAGTTGTCGATGGTCCCTGTCTTTCAAGGTATTTTCCTAGCCGCATCGATGTCTACGATTTGATGTTTTACCGGGTAATAGATGCGCACGGTACAGTAGTGAAATGGTTGATAGCAAAAATCAAAATTTATTTACCACCTCGGAGATACTATGTCCATCTCTCAAGCGCCGACTATAATGTCAAGTTCAAAGTCCATTAAATTTTGATAACCTATCATTGTAGCAGCAGGAATCGATCCAAGTAAAATGAGTACACAATTGAAGACTATGCTAAACCAGAACGTGGTTCAGATATGATCTGGATAAGTAATCTGATGCTCCGTTCAAGAAGACTAGAATTTATTACAAGTTTTATTCTAAAAAAACCTTAAATAATCTAGTACATATTTTATATTTAATTTATATGTAAACAAGATTTCTACTAGGTCTTGTTCTTTAAGAAATCCTTACTTTTAGTTTTCATTTATAAAAACCTTTAATAATTCTTATTTTTCTCTAATAGTAATTTAAAATTCCAGCTTATTTATTACAGCTAACTAGATTTGACTCCTTTTCGGTATGTTTTGTGGTATTAATGGTTTCAAATGTGTTGTTTATTTTTAAATAAGATAGTTTATGTTAATTATCATACAAAATCTTGTACAGGTTTGATTTTTAATTCATGTATGCGAGTTAAGGTTAGTTTTTATGAAAAATATTAAAGGTGTTTAATAGCTTCTTATTGTATGAAGAGTGTGGGAACCTTGATTTAAAACAATGTTTTTGTGTGCTAAATAAAGTAAAGACTTTTAAAGTTTAATTTCTACCCTGCTCGTAATAAACATTATACATAAACATGAGCTATCTTTTTCGATATGTTTGTGGTATTATTGGTTGTCCCTTAGCTTTTGTTAATTATTCTTCATTAAGAATTCCCCTATTTCAACATGAAAAACTTGCATTTAGTACAAATAACAGTAAAATGACTTGCTCTGAAGGTGACTTTAAATAATTTTTTTAAAAATATATTCTATTTTAAGCTACATGATACCATTGCATAATGAAAGGTTGCTGTAATATGATAAAAAATATAACCTGCAAAGTAATAAGTTGATTTAGTGTTCAGTTACAGACTTTAAATGTTTTAAAAAGCCTCTTCAGTACTTTTCCGTTAAAGGAGGCCATTGGCAAAATCCAAGTGTGGTACAGATTCTGCGCCAAGATAATTTTTGCCAATAAATGGCAGCAGCTGCCATTTTTTAATAACAAGTGAACTGCCTATGGTTGCCATGATTTGGCTTGGTTTTATGTAAACAATTCTTAATGCAGAATCCGTACTGCACTGTTAAAAAATTCAGTTCAACGTTGAACCAAATTTTGGTGCAATTTCATGGCTGGCAGGCAGTTGCACCACTTTTTGGTGCAACTTCCATCAACGAAAAATACTGATAAGGAGGTTGCACGAAAATATGGTGCAACCTCGGATCACCGCAACCGTAACTTCGATTGAAATCGACAACAACCGCATGAAGACTTAAAGCAATGTCTAGCACAGAGTATTTAAATCATTAATCGAATATCAAGGTAAGTAAAATGCTTTATTTTACATTACATGCGAATCCATTGTTACGTCACCGCATCCAAAATATCTCCATAGGTCACGTGGCAGTTCCGGCTGTTTAAAGGTTGTTATCATGGAAATTTCAAATACTTGTCTTCTCGTAATTTTTTTTTTAGATTATTTGATTGATTTTTTTCTTAAAATGTTTAAAATTTTCTACAAATCTGACAGCTTAAGGCCTTTGACCCCAGCAAGTTTCATGCAAAGTTTACCTCACAACAAAGTTCCAGACTTGGATAACATAGAAGCTGTAACAAAAGACTTCGTTGTGTTCAGAAGCTTCGCATAGACTTGAGAACTAGGTTTCGAAGTGAATACTTAGCCTTGTCGGTTCACCAAGAAAAACGAAAGGCTGAGACTTTACGTGTCGGAGATGTTGTCCTGGTAGGCTCCGATGCTAAACGAATTAAGTGGCTTCTTGGGCTGGTCATGGATATATATCTTGGTGCTGATGGGCATGCTAGAGTCGCCAGAGTGAAAACTTCAAAAGGAGAGAGAATTAGGCCATTCCAGCGGTTGTATCTTATGGAGATGGTTGAACGACCGCAGAAATCACTTGAGATGCCGAAAGAGACTGTACCGAACAAAACCATTGGAAGTAAAGTGGTGACCAGATTGGGTACACTGCAAAAAAAATCCCGTCAAATTTACGGTTTTAAACTGGCAGCTGGGTCGCCAGTTTAAAACCGTAAAAAATATGGAAACATTCCGTATTAAGTACGGTTTTTGACTGATTGCAACAGTATTTCCCCGTAAAATGAACGGAAACTTTCAGTAATAATTACGGTCATTCCGTACAAAATACAGTATTTCCCCGTAAAATGAACGGAAACTTTCAATAATAATTACGGTCATTCCGTACAAAATACAGTTTTCTCCCGTAAAATAAACGGAAGCTTTTCGTATTAAAAACGGTTATTGACTGGTTGCTAACATTAATCCCCGTAAAATAAACGTAAACTTTCCGTATTAAATACGGTAATTTCATGCAAAATAATTTACTCCCGTAAAATAAATTAAAATTTCCCGTATTAAGTACGGTGATTCCATACAAAATGCAATTTCCACCTGTAAAATAAACAGAATTTCTGTGTTGAATAAGGTCAATTCCATATAAAATACAATTTCTCCCGTAAAGTACACGGAAACTTTCTGTAATAAATTTCATATAAAATACACAGAAATTTTTCTGTATAAGAAACAGTTTACCCCTATAAGCGAAGTTTTTCTTATACAAAAACTTCTAGTGACAAAAAAGGTTTACAAATGTAAGTGAACGGTTTGCTTTTGCAAAATATTAAGAAACTTTACATATTAAAAGTAGTTTACAATTGTAGATGGAAAAGCTTCTGCCACAAAATATATGATTAATTTTAGTATTAAACAGTTTACAATATCAAGGAGGCATTTGTGTTCTGCTAAAGGTTTTGTTAGTAATAATGACCATATTCAATGGATGAAAATCATAAAAATTAAAGTACGATTCTGTATCACAGCAAAATATTCTATGTCCCATTATAAATTAAAGCGAAAAAAATTTCTGAAGCAATAAGGTAATCCTTCAACATAAATAGAAAGGTAAAAAATATATCACAAAATGAGCATGTCACACAAAATAATTTATTAATAGCTATCAGTCTTTTCTTATATCAAACTATAATAATAAATTTATTTGGCTATCTATACTATGATTACCTAGACTTTCAATTTGATTAAAACATTAAAAAAATGCAATAATTTACTAACTTTCAAAATATTTTTTAACGCGACAGGATTTAAATGTATTTTATGACACTGTGTATTAAGTATTAAGTAAAAAAAATTAAATTTGATAAAAATATAATTTTATTTCAATACACATAATATAAGTATACATAATTATAAAATTTCAAATCACACGAATGAAAAGTGGTTCAGATTACTTTATTTAATAAACAAAATATTAAAAAATTTCTAGGAAGTATCTAGGAATAATTAATCATATCATTCAATACAAGCTACGGCAACTTTTAAGGCCATATGAAAGTCATTATTAATTTTTCAATTTAGAAAAATATGCAAAATATACGAAAAGGAAAAATTTAGATTGCGGAATGTACAAATTATTGAACACATCTAATAAATAATAATTTTAAAATTTCAATACACACGAATGAAAAATGTACAAATTATTAAACACATCTAATAAATATAAATTATAAAATTTCAATACACACGAATGTAAAGTGGTTCAGATTACTTTATTTAATAAACAAAATATTATTGAAGCACATCTAATAATTATTGAACACATCTAATAAATTTTCAAAGTTGACAGTATAAAAGTATACATAATTATAAAATTTCAATACACACGAATGAAAAGTGGTTCAGATTACTTTATTAAATAAACAAAATATAAAAATTTTCTAGGAAGTATCTAGGAATAATTAATTATATCCTTCAATACAAGCTGCGGCAACTTTTAAGGCCATATAAAAGTCATTATTATTTTTTCAGTTAAGAAAAATATGCAAAATATACGAAAAGGAAAAATTTAGATTGCGGAATGTACAAATTATTGAACACATCTAATAAATTTTCAAAATTGACCAATGCAAGTTATATCTGAATAATTATGACTCTACAAAATAACCATCTTATAAAATGTCCAATTTACCACAGTAAACATACTTAAGGTATTTAACTGCTGCTGGAGAGTCTGAAGAATCATTCTTTCACTTACTTCTGTGTGTGGGAGCGAGTTGCCTGTTGTTGTTGCTAATCCTCACTGTTTGACGGAGTGAGACAAGATCCACGAGTTCGTTGACTAAAAGGTAGTCGAAGACTAGGAGAGGATTGCTAAAGAGACCCTCCTTAGAGAGTCCCATGTAATCCAAGATGTGCTCAGGAGAGGCCTGATGATTTTGGCACTTGGTGCAGGTGGCGAAAGTTTTCCTGCCCTCGTTGAAAGTGAGGCACTTGATGTGACCGCTAGCAAGCCTTGATAGAACAGTTCGGGTATGTCTGTCACACGGGAGGTCAAGGGACAAACCTGGTTTTGCTGGAGCCCTTGTACCAATTATGGGTTGGGGGTGTTTTCCACTCCTCCGAGATCTTTGATTTTTCCAGAGAGTACAATTCCAAAAAAATAAGTGTGGAAGAGGGAGATGTTGAAATCCTGCAACCCTCCTTAGCAAGGATATCGGCCTGATCGAGTTGCCTGGTCTGCAGGATACGCTGTCTTTCAGGCGAACAGTTGCTCCCTCAATGTACAGTAGGTCATACACAGGACGGTGCTGGCGGTATTATGCTTTAGGGGACGTTCTCTTGGGCGTCTCTGGGACCCGTGGTAGTGGTAGAGCAGACCATGAATGCTACAGGGTATCGGAACATCATTGCGGTGACTGAGCCTTTGTCTGGATTCATACCCAGAAGCACCTGTGATACAGATCAAAATAAAGTTTTTAATATAAATCCTTTATATGCATTGGCAACTTTTATGTGCAATTACAACCAGTGTTTAAGCTTTTTAAATGCCACTAGCATAGCTCTGTTACAATACTAATGTCATAATTAGCATTCACAAAAGCAAAACTATTTTTAAAACAAACCTCAAATAGTAAATGAAATAAACACTTATATGTAAATGATAGCAGATTATCAAAACTACTATTACCGGGTGGCCACAAAATTTACGAAAATAAGTTCCCTGATTTTACTGCAAACTTTTTATCCAATTTCCACAACTTATCCAGAAGTGTAGACATCCTGATCAAATAGAACATGAATGCTAAAGAGATAACGTACCAATTTTTTAAAAATAGTTTTGGCGGTAATGAAAAGTTCAAATTATTCAGAAACATTAAAATTTCAACGATTACTGCCACAATTCTCTGGGTAAATGGTGCCAAAATGTGGATGAACAGGGAAACGTGCCTTCAGAACAAAGAAAATTTCCCTGATTTTTGTGAAATTTAAAAAAATTTCCTGATTTTTTCCAGAATGAGAAAGTTTCCTGACATTTCCATTTTTCCAGGTTTTCTGGCCACTCTGTATTAGTGTCATTTAAGTATAGCACTTCTAACAAAGGTGAAACAAGCAAGTTCTTGTAAAACTTATCTTCCCACGGAACGTTGCAAGAAATAAAAATGTTTAATTCTAATTATAATACACTAAGTAAATTTATTCTAAAAGCACTACAATTTATTCCAACAGTATTCTCACTTCAAATATTTGTTGTTGTTGTTGTATTTGTTGTCTTTGTCCCTAAATCCTATGTATAAAGCAGTGTTGAAGCTGCTGTACAAAATTTTTTCAGCAAAAAAGCTTAAGTCACAATTTTCATTTCAGCAAAATGCTAAAATGGTTACGAGCTACATCCCTCGAGATGTTTAATTTAACTCAATGAAAACACTTTCATTGAGTTAACACACAGCATTTTGTTAAAACAGCACCCACAGCTTAATCCCAGCAACAAAATAAAATAATCTCTATAGTTTACCTGAAAAGTGCAGAGAGCTTTCGAAGTCTTCAAGGCATTCAGCACAACTGGTAGTTTCTTTTGGAAAAATTCCAATAAACTGTACAAAATATGAAAAATATTGTAAAATTTATCATCCTTATGTACATATATTTACACTCGTGAAAAGAGTCAAATGAACTAGCTAGCATGAAATCGTCTTTTAAAAACCTTATTTTAAAATATGGATCTGCACATCAGGTGGGTAGTCTAGGGATGGGATAAATCCAAAAATAAAATTTAAGTTTATCTCCTTAAAATAAAGACTCAATATTTCACACAACAATATATCTTATTATATCATTAGGTCCATGGCGTTTAATGTTATAAGTGATAAAACGATAATTTGCAGAAGGAATGGATTAGAAATTCTCAATTACTACTATCCGTTAACGCTAAAAAAAGAAATTTATCGAAAGAAAATCTTTTTTCTTTGCTCACAAACGTAGGCTCATTTTTCAGCTACGTTTTTAAAGAATTTTACATTAATTCAAGTAACACATTTCATAAAATGAAGAGGTCTTTTAAACCCTGCATTGAAAGGCTATATCACCACACCAATGCTATAGTACTTGAAAACAGCAACATTTTAAGTATCTGTTTTGCGATTAATTCAATCCCAAAGATCACCAGCCCTTCCCTTACTTTTGCCAGTGACCAAGTACGATAACATTTATGACAGATGATCTTGTCTTGACAAGCAAGCTATATAATCTTGAGGAAGTCAAAGTCCTCAGTCGAAGGCGGTGGGTGCCATGTAAAGACTGAATATGTTCCCAAGTGATTTCTAATGCAATCCCAACAGACTGATTTGAAACAATCGCAATGAAACTGATGTGTCTTTTGACTGAGACTTCACACAATGGAACAGATGTAGTAGGACATTTGGCGATAAAAAAAATCAAAACAAGATCAAAAACATGGTAACTGAATAAGTTAAAACATAAACAATAATAAAATCAAATTAAAATATAAGTAATAAAACCGTTATTACATAACTAAAGAGCACATTTCTAAATGATAGCCAATGCAGTTACTTAAACTTCATTTAGTTTTACAACTCTTACAAACTCGTGAAATATTACGTACAATATTCTATATCACACGCATATGTTTCAGAAATGCAATAAAACAACAATTGCTGTGTGTTTTCCCATTAAATAAAAGAATAACATTTTCTGATTCTGATGTAATTTTATGTACATACATTAATTTAGAATTTAATACTAATGAACAAATTAATTGTATAATGAAAAGAAACTTACGAAGGAAGCCACTTTCTTTCAAAACAAAAATGCCATCCTCGCCGTTCGGCGTCTATTTTGAAGATGGTGTAATGCGCATGCGCAGAGAGCGATTTTTGGTGAATGACGGTTATTAACCGTAGTCTTGCCTGTGAAAACTGCTTTAAACCGTAAATTCAGGTTTACGGATTTAAATCGTTACAATTACTGGGAATTTCCGTATAAGTGACGGGTTTTTTTTACAGTGTAGAACTGTTAACGTTCCAGAGTGTTTGAACCTTTGATGGAACTGTTGCAATTTTCTGTAAACTTTTAAAAATTGCAAGGTGGGAGGATGTTGCGGAATGGTAAAAGAGTGGCCACGATTACGAATTGTAAAGAGAGAGTTGCGATCGAGACGCTGGTGTAGAAGAAAATCTGTAGATATCTGTAGAATATCTGTAGTTCTAAAAATAATATCTGTTCGTATTCGAAAAATTTAGACGACAGTTGATGTTTGTCAAATTGAATGTGTTCGTCGTAATACTGTGGAGTTCTTTATTGATAGTTATCCATAACTACGAAGTTTCGAACCTGATCTACTTGGTTTTAATTCAAAAATTGTATAATACATCAGATTGTACTGTGCTTATAGGAAATTTACATTTAAATTTAGAATAGTCATTAGTACACAACTATCTGGTCATAGTAGGAATTCTTCCCTAGCTGCCTGGTTGCATGCAATCTGTTTATTCTGCGCTTTTTGTGTAGTGCTCGGCGGATAGGGTAGAACAGCAGGTAGCACAGGGTTTCGAACAGATCGAACAGCGTGATGAAAGACACACCAATCCACATGCCCATGTAGCCACCTAGGTAGCTGAACAGTTCCACGCTCTGAAAAAGTTTAGACAAATTATGGGTAAAAGGATGGTAATCAGTTAAAAGTAACATACAATACAATAACAAGTATATACAATTCGGGAACAAAATTTTACAAAAATGGCAACAACAAAAAATCTGTTGGTTTTCCTCTAACAAAACAATTAGTTAGGGTTACCATCAACAGATGGCGTTAAAGGGTATTTGATCAGTGCTATTTAAGTAGGCTGCCTTCCTTAAGCCCATATCACACGATAACCGCTTCGCCAACCCAACCTCCAACCCAACCGTATCTCCAACCTAAACCTGGAAAATTGGGTGTAATCTGCTGTGTGCTACGGAAGTTGGCGTTGGGGAAATTATACCCAACGTCGTCGCTTCGAATCGACAGCGTTGGCCCAACCTTAGCCCAACTTTGCGTCTGAACCAATCAGATGACTGCTTTCGCATAGCTCCGCTGCGGCCCCGATTGCACAGTCATCATAACAAAGATGGCGACTTGTTTCCGAAGCACTCCATTTTCTTCACCGTAGGTAAGTGGAAATTATTTATTTTAAAACTTTTCTCATTGTAATATTTGTGAATTGATTAAAAAGTATATCAACTGAAATTTTTAAACTCTCATCTGCACTGAAATTTTTTTCAATTACAGAAATTGTATAAACTAGCTTCCGATACGTATCGGGAACAATATAGCGCCAAGTAGCCAAGCCTGGCTAGTTTATTATGCGCCATGTGTTTTGATATTTTCTTTACCAACTTTCTTTTAAATTTTGTATTTTTTAATGTTTTATTTTCTTTAATTATTCAATAAAAGATCTGTGCTAGATGTAAAAACGATTATTTTTTAAAGAGTAGTTTAATTATGTAATAAATATTGTATAAAACATTTGGTTTTGCTACTGTAAAGAAAAGATTGCGCTGCGTTAACGGACAAAAATATTTTATAGTTTGTATACAAGTAGTTTGTTGTTTTTCCTAATCTTTTCTTAAAGTTAGCAGTACGTGTAAAGTATATAAATATTTTAAATTTTGTGCACACAGCAAATGCTAATGTTTTAACAATTTATTCAGTTATATTTCTTTTAGTAATATTTTTAATATACCAAATTAAAACAAAATCTACTTTATACCAGATGTCTATAAATTAATTTGCATTAAGATGCATAGCGTTAAATAAATCCCTCAAAAACCAATATAAGTTGATGTAATTTTATATTTCATGATTTAATGTACTATAAAATTGAAAGTCTACTCTACATATTAAAAATATTGTAGGGTTGACATTGGGACTACTGCAAGTAAAATTCTTTAAAAATAAGGATATATTCTATATTGATATCCATGAGTGATACACAATGCCTTCATATGTAAGAGAAAAATTAAAAATAAATAACTCCTTACCTGTACAAGTTATTGAAGTGACAGTTTGTTTCTAGGGGTAACTTTTTAAGCTGATTTCAAAAATGCAATCAGAAATTGTGTATCTTCTATAGTTTTTGCATTAAACATTGTTTTGCAAAAAAAAATCCAGAATTTTTTTCCACATGTTTGATCAGGAGCACATGTTTTAAATTTTTATATGTTGTAAAGATGGTATACCACTACTTCCAGAAAAAAATTCGTCTTGGCTTTCTGTCTCAGAGCTGAAAAGAAAATTATTGAACTTTCACAATGAACAACTATAAACTGAATATTTTTCTTTTCACAAACTATAGAAACTATAGGCAAAAACTATAAAAGCCACACAATTTCTGATTGCATTTTTGAAATCAGCTTAAAAAGTTACACCTAGAAACAAACTTTCACTTCAGTAACTTGTACAGGTAATGAGTTATTTAAGAAATTCAGAAAAAAAATGGTGCATCTCGCGGAAAATTTAAGATACAATAATTAATTTCTCAGTAATTAAAAATCATGAAGCCTTCAAAATTGAGATTTGTGGCTATCCTAGCCAATAATTCTATTATACAAAATTTGGGGAAAATCTGAGACTGTGGGTGAACTTTTTCCATTATTTTGTTTGATCTGACGTGGTTTGACCCAACAAGGTTCACCGCTCCTTGATGTTTAATTTAAAATAATCCAGAAACTGTTTACCATACAGACTTTATAAATTGTAAATATAAAGCTATTTTATACCAAATATCATTTGGAAAAATATTTTCAACCATCAGCGGGGCAACCACAGCTTATTTCCTGTTTTTAGCGTAAGTCTGTAATTTCTGCGGTATATAAATTAATATTATATGTGTTACAGCACAGTACATAGAATGTAATATTTATTTCTCATTTCAGGATCATGCTATTTGCTTGGACATAAACCCGTTTCCAAGAGTGGTTTTGCTTTTAGTCAATGAAAAGCAATTAGTACAGGAGATATAGGCAAAAAATACGCTATAGGTGAAACTAATTCCCACAGAAGCGGCGATTGAATTTTTTAGCTCGTGGAGGATATCTTTTTGACATACTAAAAGTCTAGAAAAATCTGAGCGTGCAAAATGCGTTTTTTGGCCGCCATCTTGGATTTTTTTTGTAAAAATCATAAAAAGTCATGTGTGGTACCAAATTACAGAAAATTTTATGCTGAAAAAGATTATCATTTTGGTTTTAAAAAGTACAAATAATTAGCAAAATAGTGACCTAAAAACTAAAAGCTTATGCAGTGTTAAAAATCCTTTTTATTAATAAATAATAAAATAGTTTTATAATACGAATGCCATCATGCATTTCGTCAATACCTTTCATCTTACATACGAAAAAAGCTGTATCTATTACTATTCTTTTGAAATACTTTCTTTCAGTGCACTATTTGTTCAATCTCTACCAGAACAGTTACAACCTATCTCGGTACATTCCAAGCCATAACGTCGACACGTACATCTACCACTACCACATGGTTCATTTGTATACGTTTTCCATGTGCAGCGGACCTTGTTCAACAATAACTCTGGTGCAAGGCTCATTTCACACGTTATGGGCTGTTGTTGGTCTCCTACTTTTTCCAACCCCACACTTGACAATGTTAGTGTTCATAGTTTTCCAACAATAACATTGTAAATGTACGCGGAGAAGATGATAAATAGCAGCATCTTCTGTAGGTGGCAGTCTTACCATATTAAATTCACTTCCACCGTACAATGATATCAATGCTTTGGTACCAATATCTGTAAGTTCTTTTCTAATCCAAACAGAGTTGTACAAATATTAAATTCCTTATATTTCTAAAAATGTCTATGTGCTGCCTATTTACTTTTACCAAATAAAGAGCTTGTGATATCGCATCTTGTTAAAGCATGTGAAAAGAGAATCATTTTGTATCCCTTATCCCAAGCACATGTTGCACCTTTAATGTTACGTTCTTTTATCGCCGGAAGTAGGAGGCAAACAAATAATTTGTGTATTATGGTAAATCAAAAGTGCAAAGATAATTTTTCGCAGCAACAACTGTTACACGCATTTTTTCTGCTAATGTCAGTGCTGTTTTCATTATAACTGTATCAGTATCATCTGTAGCATGAATCACAGTGTGACCATTCTCATCCAAGTGTTTTCCAAGCCTTGTAATAAAGGATTGTTTACTTTTATTAGAAAAAAAAGGGTCCTTTGCCAAATAGAAGTGGATAGCTCTCAGTAAATTTCACTGTTACTGATGATTGTTTTGTGCATATCTGATGCTCTACATCCTTTGTACTGGAGATGATATAGCCACCAAATACTATTGTCACAACTTGATATTGCTTATAGCAAAATGACTGCTATATAGTTGTAATACATTTGAAAATTTCCCAGTTTTTGCCCATGGTTCAGTGAAATTAACTGAGAGCTCTCCACTTCTTATTGGCAAAGGACCCTTTCTTTCCAATAAAAAAAATATACAGTCCTTTATAACCATGCTTGGAAAACACTTGGAAGAGAATGGCCACATTGTGATTCATGCTACAGATGATACTGACACAGTTATAGTGAAAATAGCACTGATCTTAGCATAAAAAAATGCATGCAACAGTTCTTGCTGAATACACCGATGTCTTTGTACTTTTGATTTACCATAATACTTTTGCAGTCTTCTACTTCCAGCGATAAAAAACGTAATATTAAATCGGTGCAACATGTGCTTGGCGATAAGGGATGCAAAATTATTCTTTTTTCACATGCTTTAAACGGATGCGATACCACAAGCTCTTTATTTAGTAAAAGTAAATCGACAGCATATAGACATTTCTCTAAATGTAAAGAATTTAATATTTGTGCTACTCTGTTTGGATCAGAAAATACTAACAGAAACGAACTCACAGATATTGGTATCATTGTACGGTGGAAATCCAAAGACTGAGAATCTGAACCTACTACGATAAAATATCTAGTTGAAAAAAATCACAACTGCCAAAAGTGAATTTAATATTGCATGATTGCCACTTACAGAAGATGCTGCTGTTTACCATCTTAGTGTGGGGTTGGAAAAAGTAGGAGACCAACTACAGCCCATAACGTGTGAAATGAGCCCTGCACCAGAGTTATTGTTGAACAAGTCCGCTGCACATGGAAAACGTATACAAATGAACCTTGTGGTAGTGGTAGATGTACGTGTCTACGTTATGGCTGGGAATGTACCGAGATAGGTTGTAACTGTTTTGGTAGAGATTGGACAAATAGTGCACTGAAAGAAAGTATTTCAAAAGAATAGTAATAGATACAGCTTTTTTCTTATGTAAGATGAAAGATATTGACGAAATGCATGATGCATTCGTATTATAAAACTATTTTATTATTTATTAATAAAAAGGATTTTTAACACTGCATAAGCTTTTAGTTTTTAGGTCACTATTTTGCTAATTATTTGTACTTTTTAAAACCAAAATGATAATCTTTTTCAGCATAAAATTTTCTGTAATTTGGTACCACACATGACTTTTTATGATTTTTACAAAAAAAATCCAAGATGGCGGCCAAAAAACGCATTTTGCACGCTCAGATTTTTCTAGACTTTTAGTATGTCAAAAAGATATCCTCCACGAGCTAAAAAATTCTATCGCCGCTTCTGTGGGAATTAGTTCCACCCAAAAACCTATATCTCCTGTACTAAATGTACTCCACACTTGTGCCAGTGACATAACTTGTACACGTTCAGACATTTGCTGTGGGAACTTTACATAAATGATCTCCTAACAGAAATTCTTGTTCAGAAAATGCAGTTACTCTGTATAAATTGTTAAAAGTTTTGTTTTGCTCAAATAAAGTTATAATAGGAATTTTAGAACAGATATTGAGAATAGTAAATATGTAGTTTTTAAAATTCTGTCACTTTTTTTACTTAAACTTCGAAGGGAAAGAAGCATAAAATTTGTACGTTGTACATCTTTTTTTAAAAAATAACATATATAAATCAAAATGATTTATTTGGTTCTAAATTTATATTTCAATGATTTAAAAATTTCAGTAAATGCTCAAAAATGACTAGCTCAACAGTTTTAAAATGTAAAAATGTTCTCTTGTTGGATTTTTAAAGAAACCTTTTAAGGTTTCTATAAAAAAAAATCGCAGGAAAAAAACTTATGTTCACTTAAATGCAGGGTTGGGAAAAAGTCACTTTTTTTGGTAGATTTTTTTTTTTTTTAAATCCTTTTCTAATTACATGTATACATATTTATAAATAAAATTTTATATTAACTAGAATAAAAAATGTTCAAATAACAATTGATATTCTTTCTGAAAATAATTTAAACTAAGTAAATAAACAATTGTTGCTACTTATGTGGCCATTCAAATCATATATTTTATTTTAAAATATTTTTTAAATTCAATGTATACAGTATAATACAATGGTATTTATTTACTACATAATACATGGACTATTGCTCTTACATTCATCAGTATATGGTGATAAATTGTTCAAAAATATATTTTTAATGTTTAGAAATAAGTTGTTAAAACACAAAACCTCTATGTTAGAAACAAATTTAAAATGCAGCCTATGATTTAAATTAAATCAATAATTTTGAACAATTATAAAACATATCAATTAGATTAGTATAGAACTTACTTTTCAATAGTCATTAATTACAAGATTTATTTTAAAATAGATTTTAACTCATTCTATCTATATAGTATTCGTATAATTTTTCATTCACAAAAACATCAAGAATGTAGGTATTTCATTTACTGATTTTCTTAAAAATGATAGAAAACTAGATTCTGTATGCCCATTAAAAAATGCCCCAAATTTAGGATTTTAACATTTTGAACCAAAAAATCAGTTAGCTGCTTTTTCTAAGCCCAGTCTGTTATGAAACAATTGTACAGCTCCAAAAGAAGAAGAAAATTCTCTCAAAATTTGCTGTAGTTGCTTTTTCAGTAAGAGTTACTTAAACTTCCTTCAATACAATATAATTTTTTTTTTCTGCATTCACCTTTATTCTATAACTGTTACATTTTCCATAAATTCCTTTTGAAAAACATATCTTTGGAATGGAAAACTTTTGGTTAAAAGTAGAAGTTATTTACAAATAATTTAAAAAGTAATTATAAAAAAAAAAAAAAAATACAATTTTAATTATTCTTTAAAAAAAACTTGATTTAAACCATGTCAACCCTGCTTAAAGGTAATTTTCGAAAATACATGTAACGGTAAAATAGGGTTGACACTCTTAGGATATAAAAAAGCAGCCGAGATTAAACAAATATAAAAGTTTATTTTCAGAGAGGTTCTCAGCGAAGTGGGTGATGCATTCACTAGTCAAGATTTGATATTCCAAGAGGCGGAGTCAAAACGGATTACGTAGCTTATATGAGTTTGAGGGACGTTCTACTATGTTCTAAGTGGTTCTCGCTAACTGGAGAATTTACTAGAGCGATCTAATAGCTTCATTGACTATCCCAATGCGAATACATTACAACATCCCCCCTTTCAAGACGGCCGCGGTCCGTCCAGAAAGGAGAAATGTCTAAAACAAACAAAAATTTAAATTTTGTCTTACACTAGCAAAAAATCACCCACTTGTTCTTTAACAAGAGTACAAGGATCATAACAGGAACAGACTTTGAATATAACTAGAAACAACATACTAACAATACAACATTACATTCAAAATAAAATTTAGAATACACTTTGAATTTTCAAAATATTGTAAAATAAATTGTACAGTCAGAGTGAGGAGTACCTAAATTTTAAGCTTTTACTCTATCTTATTAATTTTCAATACTTTAGTGAAATACACTATTTGTTAAAGAATCTACTCTCACTGTATAGTATAAAATTAGTAGTAATCTAGTTGTTAGGGACAAAGTTCTTTTGTTACAGGACAAAAGTTCATTGACATTTGTGGTAATTTATGAACTTTTCCTTACTAAACCAGATTAAACCCTTTATATTACAGTTTAGATTCATAGAAAAACATACTAATTAATAAATATTCTTCATATTCCTATAATACATTATTCATTTAATACTCAGTTGTTTCTTTTTCACATATTTCTTCTATATCTTATTATTTCCAACAAATAAAATAAAGACAAATAACATTTAATAAAATAATATCTCCTATCACTCTGAAAAACAAAATTTTGAATTATACAACCTTTCATAATACTTCTAGAAAATGCTGAATTGCAACTGAAATAACACAATAATACTAAATGTCCTTTTTAAAAAAAAAAAAAAAAACTTTATAACATGTTCAAAATAAACACCTTATCATTATTGTAAATCATTGAATTGTAACACAAATTCACACTAATAATAAAATCAATAACATAATAATAATAATAATAATAAATAATAATACATCCCACAATAGCACAATAGCAATAGACTTCAGTTATGTTGACTATTAAGAGAATGTAAACGAGTGACTAAATTTAACCAATCTATAGGTGTTTTAGGAGGATTAGCTATCAGCAATTGTCGAACATTACGATTTTTAATACCCTCCGACAAAGCTTCTAAGATTAATTTTGTGTCTAAACCCAATTGCCTACCAATTTCCATCTTACTGTGAAAATATTTTAATAAATCATCTTGATCTCCTAATTGTTGATGATAAAAATCTCCAAAATTCACACAATTTGGTTGGGCAAATTTTTCAAGAAGCAATTCTTTCAATTCATTCCAATTAGTGATTAAAAGACAACAGTTAATGTATTCTTTCAAGGCAGTACCTTGAAGGTATCTGTTTAGATTTTTAAGCCTCCAATCATCTGAAAACCCCAATTGTAAGGTTTTAGTTTCAAAATACTGTAACCAATTATTTATGTTAATTCCATTTTCAGGATTAAAAGCAATAAGTTCAGGGATATTATCCCATGCTTTATTTGAGTTTACTTTTTCAAAAGGATTCATGCTATTGGTTTGACTTACAGCAACACTATTAATTTCATTAATATCTTTAACAACAGAATTAGGAACAGTACCAGAAGAACCAACAGAATCTTTGTTAAGCATATCTTCGTTCTGGAAAGCAGTTAACGAATTTTCTGGAAGCATTCCTTCCCAGTTTGGCAGTTTCTTTATCCATATTCTCACTTGTTAATACTTGTCGACTATTTCTCTCGTATAATTGTCCTCCAGAACGTAGTAACATAAGATGAAATCACAGTCAATAAAATATCGTTATTAAGCTTACTTGATTTAATTAATACAAAAATACTTTACTTAAATATCTAGACACTTTTATCGCAATTCTTTAAAGTTCAAAACTAACTTGAAGTCAAATATTAAATTAAAAACATTTCAATATAGATTTTACAGAAATTAAACAAAATACATGTTTTTCCTTGTACATACCCAAATGGTATTCTTCTTCCGCTTCAGTCAAGTTATCAGTAATCCTTAGAGAAAAAGTTCCAAAAAGTCCGTAAGTTCAGAAGCACTTATCACACTTCAACGCTATTTTTCTTCGGATCAGAGGTCACCGGACGTTTCTCAAAACTCAGGCCTAAAAGTCTACGGTAGGGTTCCGCTTACCACTCTGTTCTCCTTCGGTGAAACTTTCTGCCAATTACAGACGAAGAAGGCGTGGCTTAGAACTTGGCTCCTGTTGTTTTCAAAGACACACGGGCACCATGTCCATCTGATTGACAGACGTCAAAATATCAAGATGTAAACTGCGAAGTCTTTACGTCTTTAATTTAAACTGTTTCCCCTACAGAAGATCACATCCTGTCGACTTTTGTAACGGTAAAATAGGGTTGACACTCTTAGGATATAAAAAAGCAGCCGAGATTAAACAAATATAAAAGTTTATTTTCAGAGAGGTTCTCAGCGAAGTGGGTGATGCATTCACTAGTCAAGATTTGATATTCCAAGAGGCGGAGTCAAAACGGATTACGTAGCTTATATGAGTTTGAGGGACGTTCTACTATGTTCTAAGTGGTTCTCGCTAACTGGAGAATTTACTAGAGCGATCTAATAGCTTCATTGACTATCCCAATGCGAATACATTACATACATGTAAAACACCTTGGGACAGAAGTATTGCGGAAAACTGTATGAGGTTTAATACTGCATTAAGCAGGTAGAAATTAATCGTATACCTCTAAAATACCTATAAATAGCTCTGAAAAGAAACTTTAAACATATCCATGTATCTATAAAAAAAAATCTTGGGACAAATGTATTATGGAAAACCTATATGAGGTTTTTTCTGCACTATTTAGTAGGTAAATATACCTTAAGAGGGAATTCCTAGTAAGGATCATTCCCTATTCTCGCTATGTTACAACCTTCTAGCTCGGTGCATTTAGATACTATTTTCTATAAAACCTTGAGAGTTGGTACGAAAATGATCACTTAATGAATTGACATAAATTAAAAACTCGAAAATAGCATATAATATATTTTATCTTATATTTGAAATCCTTACTGCAATGCATATATAGCAACTCCACCTGGTTTTGTCTTTTGCTATTTTAATTTTCGTTTATAATAGATAGGCATTAAATGAAAACAATTTATGACCCTTCATTAAGTAATCATTTTAGTACCTTCTCACCAAATCTCAATGTTTCATTACTAAGTAGTTTCTAAATGCACTGGGTTAGAAGCAGGGGCGTACTGGGACATAAAATCGGGCCTGTGATTTTAGATTCATGCCGACGCAAATTTTCAATATTATTATTGATCAAATTTTAATAATTATTATAAATAATTATAACAATTATTCTCTTTTCATTATATCCTTTTTGAGTGAACTTGGTTTCCATAAACAAATGGTAGTTGATTTAATGATAATAATAAAAAAATAAACTGTAAAATATAGAATATCCATCCATCCTTATATAACTATCACGTTTATTAAAAAATAACAGCTGGAATAATAATATATACTTAACCTTAAATGTTAAGTAAAGCACTTAGTTATATTGAAAACAAATTTAAATACTTAAAAAAAATCTTCCGAAGAAGACTGGCACATTTTTCACAAATTCTGACCGGCCCGGGGATTGCAACATAGCGAGTAGAGAGAATGATCTTTACTAGGACTTCCACTTAATAGAATACTTCTAAAATACTTATAAATTCCTCAGAAAAGAAACCTTAAAAATACTTATAAATACCTCGGGAAAAAAAATCTTTACAATACTTTAAATGAAAGTTCATAAAATTTAGATTCTTTCTATCTACTAAGAAAAACGTAGATCAATAGCACTGTATAATTAATAAGTTAATATTTATTGAATTAATTAAATAAGGGTATTTAATCTAAGAGTATTAACAACAATTATTTTATAAAACATTATTACAGATAGTTTCGGAGTATGGGTGCGCGTATCCCTCCCGAAAAAAAAATCCTTGGTACGGCCCTGGAAAATAAATCAACTCTAGTAGGCATAAATTTGTGCCAAACATGAGCATAAAGTTATATTTATGGCGGTCGGAAGATAGAAATTACTATCAACTCTTCACCCAACTATGGCAACCCTACGCCAACTCGCGGAGCTCAAAAACTGGTTTCAAGTTGGACATACGGTTGGATTGAGAGTTGGGTAGGCCGAAATTCTTGCCATGTGATAAGGGCTTTAATCTTTAAAAGTATATGAACTTTCAGTAGTAATGCTACGTGTGCAATAGTTTTAAGATACCAAAAATAGTATTTCTAAAAATAGACATTGTGGCGACTTTAAATAACAGATAAAGCTTCTGTGCACTGAAGTACTCTTTTGCACAGCGGCAAAGTATCTGCCTCGAGAACCAAAGGGCTCGCGATCGAGGCCAGTCGCCCGCAGTGGAAGCATACTAACACATCACGAGTATCCAGCGATTCTGTTTTTCCCGAAAATACACTGATTTATTTTTGAAGGAAATTTAGCGAGCTCGAATGGTATTGAAAATTCACTTCTTTAAATTTGTCTACGTTATTTTTTGTCTAGTAATGATATATTAAAATTCATTTGAAATCAAGAATGATAAAAGAAAATGGGGAAAAAATGAATCTGGCTAATTACATCTAATTAAAAATGTTTTTCTATGCCACTTTTTTTTTTTTTTAAGTACATTTAGCAAAGCTCATTGGATGCTTTTCAAGCATTGGGATTGGAAAAGAACTTGAACTTCTGTGTTTCAGAATCACTAGATCTATAAATTAGCTATTTATAAACAAAAATAAACTACTCAGAATGAATGAAAAGTTACGCGCAGGGGGAAAAAAATGACTTCCTTGTGTCTTCTTGTCCACTTCCTCTAGCACAAACCTGTGGGTTCGGTCCGCCAAATATCGGTGTGTGCCTAATGGGGGGGGGGGGGGGGGGGGCTGGTGCATATTAAATCTGTCGTGGCCTCAATGTCCTCTCGTTGGTGTGGTGTGGTGGGGTCGGGGAGAGGTGTTTACATGAGAAGATCTCGTATTCTTCTAGATGTTCAAATTACGAGACACATATGGCACTTTATAAATGGTAGAAATAGACAGTGGGAAGTTCCAAACCAAACCGTTTTTGTTAATAAGTTTAAATTTGCACAAATCAAAGTTTAATGGGCCGTAATTGAGTGGAAAAGCATTGAGTTTTGATTTCCTCCTGGTAGATTGGCATTGCAGATTATTCTAATGCATTTTAATGAATGATCCCGTGCTCTAAGACTTCACGTGTGAAGCGCTTGTTGTTCTAGGCGGCGACATGGTGTTTTGACAGGAACAGAGAATATTCATGTTGGAGTGTTAGTTAGCTCGAAAGTCACAGTCGAAGTAATCGAAAGTCATTGGTCGAGAGTCATGATAAGTCATTGAAGAGTTATGAATGAAATATCCTGGTGCAGCAGTACTTAATAATTCAGCGGTGACCTGATTAGTTCGGGAATCAGTAGAGGGCTCTCCATTTTGGAAAAACTGAAAGAAGTTGAAATGAAGTTTTTGCCGAATTGACAATTCCCGCATTTTTTTTAAAAAACGAGTGAAATTTGTTTATATTTATAAGGAATTTCTTCCCGAACAAAAGTTCTTTAAAAAAAAAAAAAAATAGTTATTTAAATATTAAGAAAAGAAAATGTCCTGATATTCCATTGCAATCGCAGTCCGATCATAACGATTCGCTATAGTTGTGAAGTCACGACACTCTTTCGTTTCTAAGGCTATCGTGAGGTTTCTGCCCAATGGTTGGTGTGTGTTTGGCCTCGGTGTTTGGCAGACAATTGCAATATCCCATACTCTGCAATTTTTGCGACAAACTCGCAAAACTAGTTTCGGCTGTTGCGTTTCAAGCCAAGTTGATACAGATGATGCGACGTCCCATTGAATTCGAGTCAAATGCGACGCTTTTTCGCTAAAATCAAAAAAGTGATTTTAAGTTGCAAATTAAAAAAAGAAAAGTCGCAGTGAGCAGACATTTTTGTGTTTATGACCTTTTCGAAACATTTAAAATTGAAAAAAAGGGGGGGGGGGACGCAATTGTCCATGGTCGTCCACACACGATTGCTGAGCTGAAAACGAACATCACAACAGAGAGTCATCAGAGTCTCGAGAAATCAGGTAAAATGAACATGCTTTTGTATTCATTGCAAACGATTACCTCATTAAACACATTCAATGTAACACCTAAAGTTTTCTAAAAATAAAAGCCAACACAGCCTCTGTGGTAATTTACTTAAATGGACGATTCCAGCATTTTTTTAAAAAGAGTGAAATTAGTTTATATTTATGAAAAATTTCTTCCTAGTTCCAAATATTCAAACAAAAGTTCTTCAAAAAATTAAATATTAAGAAAAGAAAATGCCCGAAAACCTCATCCGATCGCAATCCGATCCATTATAGCTGTGCAGTGACGACATCCCTCCCGTTTTTGTGGTTATCGTGAGGTTTCTACCAAACAGTTGGTATTCGTTTGGTAGACAATTGTCATATCCCATACCAGTTGGCTCGATTTGCAAGAAACTTGCAAAACTGGTTTCCGCTTCTGTGTTTCAAGCCAAGTTGTTTCAGATAAAGTGACGTCACATTCGCTTCGAACCGAATGTATCGTTTTCCCCGCCAAATCTAACAAGCGAATTTAAATTGCAAATTAAGAAAAAGCACAGTAAACAGAAATATTTGTGTTAATGGTCTTTTCCTAACATTTAGAATCGAATAAAAAAAATGCGGGAATTCTCTATTGAAATTCTCAAACTGTACTTTTACAAGTAGGTAAACTTTCATGGGGCGGCGCGACTTTACACTCACCCTGTACCACATTAGGAATTCAAAGACTTTTATTTATACTTTATGTTTCCTAAAGTTATCAGTAGATGGCACTATAATCGGAAGTGGTAAAATAGCTGACCGTTAGAGCGCTTTTCCATTTGCCGACACGATACCGATAACACGGACGACAATCGGTACCACTTGCCGTCCGTTTTATCGTGTCGGCGAGTAACCGATATCGTCCGGCAAATATCGTTCATTTCATATGCGATTAGACGTGTGATAGAACGTGTTTCTACTATGGCTGTCTACAATAAGGTGCGATTGCTATATTTACTATATTTGAGAAGAAAGAAAAGAGGCATCACTAAACGTTTTTGGATGCATGATATTGTAAAAGTGCGTTATCTTGAAGGGGCGTTTTATTGTCTTTTTGATTGGTTAGTTGGTTGTTTTCAGATTATCTGGCGCCGTCAGCAACACGAGGGCGCGCCGAAACATTCGTCATTAGACAAGCCAACATACATTTACAAACACCCATGCCTAACACGGGACTCGCAACCTCGCGGTCTAGAAGCTAGCACGCTAACCACTATACCGTTTGGTCGGCTATTGTCTTTTTGAAAAATTGCAACAAGACCCTATAATAAAGTTTTTTTTAACTTCTTCAGAATGAGCGAAGAAACTTTTAATTATATCTTGTGCAAAATTGGCGACCACATCCAAAAGAAGGATACGCATTTCCGAATGTGCATACCACCGAAAGAAATGTTAGCTGTGACTTTGAGGTGAGTGCAATTTTATTATTATTTTTTGTGGAACAGATGTAGTATATAGGACATTTCAAGGCCTATTCTAAGGAAATTTTACGACTGCCCAAGCGTCCGATCCCTCTTCCCCCCCCCCCCCCCCTCCTCCGCATTATTACTCCAAACACATAATGGAAAGGGAAAAAAAATAGATTTATTAAAGAGCCTCATGAGGATATTTTCTCCTCCTGAATGGAATCGTCCCCTGCTCGCTGTCTATCAATAAGTCATTTATACGTTTATAATTTCAGGTCATCCTGATTTTAAATTTAACTCTATAAGTTTAAGTTTTTACAATTTAAACCTAATTATTTAACATAAAATTCTACCAAAATCGAAGCGTTAGTGAGCGACTCACCGCCGGAACGGTTCTTTGTTTACAAAAAGGAGTTGAAATTGTTTCGATTACGTCAGATAGTCACTGCCGATTATTGGGTTGCCTGGTGAAAGTTTTTCTTGTTTTCCTCAGTTCGAGACACAAATGTGGATTAGCTTCCTTTCGAAAAGGCATTTCCCTTTGAAACGTATTTGGAACATACATTCGGAGAAGTATGCTGCCGTCATAAGTTAAAAAGCCGTGAATCCAAAACAATTTAACGGTATAGTGGTTAGCGTGCTAGCTTCTAAACCGCGAGGTTGCGGGTTCCGAGTCCCGTGTTAGGCATGGGTGTTTGTAAATGTATGTTGGCTTGTCTAATGACGAATGTTTCGGCGCATTATAGCCCTCGTGTTGCTGACGGCGCCAGATAATCTGAAAACAACCAACCAAAACAATTTAATTGCAAATATTTTGACACTTTCCGATTAATCCATAGGAAATAATATTTTTATATTATTGAATGGCTCAGGTTTTTAGGTCATACAAACCTATACAACAATTAAAAAAAAATGTAATTTCAAAGGACGAACACAAAAGTATGCAATTGACTTCAAAATATGCAATTGAATTTTTTGAGATTTTGGGCTCTTTGCTAATGACTGCAGTATAGCCCCTGCATATTACTTGCTAATTAAAATTAAATCTAAAACATACCTACCAAATCCAATCTCGCTATTTATAAAAAAAAAAAAAGCATTATTTTATGCCTAAAATATAACTTGAAAGAGATATTGTACACTTCTTCGGTACAGATTTTTAAGCATGTTCATTCAGAGAATTTTTTTTAAATTTAATTACCTTGCCGAAACCTTTAATTTGGTATCTAGCACAGTTCTGTAACATTTGTGATTGAGGTTTATGAGTATTCCTATAAGATTTTCATCCCCATTATTTATGTCAGCGTTCGCCACTAACTTTTAGAGGCGGGCAATATGACTTATGATGGAGCTTTTTGAGGGCCTGATACACCAATATATGTATCGTTTATTATTATAAAACTGAAAACAAATATATATATGTATACATTTTTTTTTAAAACTACTATTAATATTTGCCCTTTTTTTTTTTTTCCAAATAATTAAAAAATGATAATTTTTTATTATTAGTAAATCCAAGTATAAAAATTAAGTGAATCTTTTGTTTCAACATGGCAATGCGTCTTGTCCTAACTTTTAACAAAAGTATTTAAACTGTACTTCCAGATTATTAAGTTT